>VTPC01001054.1:64291-90878 GCA_011009095.1 Ignelater luminosus
AAAGCTATTTTGGGATGTTTAAAAATTAGAGATTTTTACATTTTAGCCCCTGTTTAGGTGATTTTTCAATGATCTTTCATGTGCTCAATTGGTTTATGAATGACAGTAGGATGAGTTAGTTCTTTTAAATTTCTTGTTTTACCTCTTTGCCCCTACTTTCGACTGTCCAATTCCAATTGTCAATAGCAAGTGTTTCTTTCCCTTTACGCAAGTAGAGGGTCCATTTGTCAATAAGCTCTCGACTTCCTGAATCTGGGAGATTTTTAGAGCAATTAGTCAATATATTATACTTGCTAAACTACCTTTTGTTTGGATGTTTTACTCGGAGTATTTCCAGGTAAAGATCAGCTGTAAACCGCTAGGAATTCGACAACCTTTGAGGCCGCTATCCAAGTCTTAGAGCTTCTGGTGTTCAGGCATCACTAAGTTACTATATAAGTACAATGCAAGCTTCAATATACTGAGTGAACTATTTGAATTCATTTTCGTTAACATAAAGAAATTCTGAGTTTATTAAGTTTAGCAGAACACTCATGTAGTGCGCTTATAACAAGACTTTACTACAATAGAAACATATAACTATTGCCATTGGCGCCCAGTGATCTTGACCCATTTCCTTACATTGTCTTCTGATAATAAGTTGCCCACGAATATACTGTCGAACTACCCAAATCTCCGATCTGCCAAGGGAAACTATAGCTGTGGGTCACTTATTCCCATTTTCCCGTAACAACTGGCGAAGGAGAAGTTGACTATAGTAATAATAATGAGGCTATAGATTCTGCGCCTTCTCTCATGGTTTTCCAATTTCGTTTTTTGGAAGTCCCTCTATGGGTGACCAGCTACAGAAATCGCTGGTCCTTCCATCTTAATTCGAGAAATATGAGAAAAGTCCAATGAGAAATGAATAACGACATCTTACAAAGAACAGAAATCAGAAAAATCTTACAAGTGGTATACAGTTATAGCGAAATTAAAAGAAAAATTACATAGATGCTGTTGATGTTTTAACATCTTTTGATATTGCTATAGTATATTGTTAACACGATGAAAGAATAGAGCGAACACTAACAAATACAGCGGAATAGAAGAAATAAAGATGGAATAATTAGAAGAAGGTTCGAACAATTTGGAAAGCGACAAGCACTTAAAAAATACTTCCATTAAGAGAATTTGATTTATGCCTGAAGCACTCAAAAAATACATCAGAAATACATAAAGGTAATTAAGGATATATAAGTATCGTAGGATGACTAGACAGCCCTTTGAAAAGCCAAACTTCAATTCCAGTGACATCATGAGCTCTAGTTGTGTTGGACATTTATCTAACTGCACATGTTATTATTATTTTATTATGATGTCACAGAATCATTCGGCGCTATTTACATAAGCACGAAGCTTGCTGGAAAGATTTCTGCAAATAGTCAAGAAAAACAGATACAATTTAGTAAATGGCTTTATTATTTTTCAACATATTCTCCCTTAGCATCGATACACTTTTGCATACGCTCAAACCAATTTTTGAAGCATTTTTTCCAATGTGAAGCTGAAACCAGTTGCCTAAATGCCTCAACGATTGCTTCAAGTGAAGAATAATGCTCAGCACGCATCTTGATTTTGATTGTCGGGAACGGAAAGAAGCCATTTGGTACCAGATAATGCTAATACGGACAATTAAGCATCAATTTCACTTTTTCACTGGCTAGAAAGCCGACAGTTTGTGAAGCTGTGTGGGCACTTACATTATCGTAGTGAAATGGTTGTGTACCAATTAGCGTTCACAGTTCTTTGATCCTCTAAAGCTATGGTTGCCACATGTCGGGAAATAGGGAAGAAACAAGCGATCATTTGCTTTGCAACACTGCGTGAGCGAACAACTTTTGTAGGCTTCGACTCAACCCGAAACATCCAAACAGTGTAGTGTTGTTTAGTTTCCGGCTCGTATGAGTAGATCCAACTTTCCTATCAGTAACAATGTTGTACACTAAATTTGAATGATCTCGGTTGAATTTCTTCAGCATTTCTTTGTACCAATTCACACGATTCTTCTTTTGAGCTTCACTCAAATTATGTGGAATCCAGCGACTGCAAAGGTTACGTACGTTTAAATGATCGTGTAAAATTGTGTGTATTGCTTTCATGTCAATGTCCAAGGTGACCTCTATTTTACGGTATGTCACATGCCGATCTGGCTCAATCAGTGGATGGACGACCTTGACGAAATTCATGACTGAGAAAAGAACGTCCACGCTGGAATTCAGCAAACAAGTTATAAACAGTTCTATGGAGCTTCCTCACAAAAGCCGCATTAAGCCGTGAGATACATTGTTAAGGTGCTCCGAAAATCGTAAAAAATTATTGCTCGAGAATGTTCAAGCGAGAGTTCAATTGTTTTACAAAATTACTTTCTTCGAAGCGTTGTGTAAAGAAAACTGGTTAGTTTGGGTACAAACTGTCAACTGAATTATAAGTTAGAAGCGACAAATTTTTCGAATTTGACAGTGACCCAACGCTGACATTACCGGAAGTATCCGATTGCAAAGATTTTTTCCTAGCAAGCCTCGTATTTAGCCAAGTTTCAAGGAGGTTAAAAGTATCAGATTTGCAATCGGAAAGTAAAGAATAAACTGTCGTAAATTCTGAACGTATTTCATAAAACTTTTGATGGTAACAACAAGCACACGGTTTATTTCTGTTGACAAGTCCAGTTTTAAGACACTATTTTGGGAACATCAGGTACGAACTTAATTCTAATAGTTTCATCAGATCTATAATGCAGTCACTTCTTCCTACGGTGATGAGTTGTTATGTACTTGTAGCAGGAGGAGCGGGTTGCTCTTCGTTATGCTTTTGCGCCGCAAGGTGGCGGTAAAACAAGCAAGACGGGAAACTAGAGACAGGCTCGGGACAATGAGGCGGATTTTTCGCTAAATCTGTAAGCTTTATGATTTCCATTTCTCAAAAATAGTTGCTATAATAAATTAGGTGGTCTTTTTAGCAACTTTTCGATTCATTTCAATTATCAAGTTTATAGATATCAATTTTTTTCTAAAATGTTAGAAATTCCTGTTATTAAACTGGGATTTCTGCTGAAACAAACAAAATACCATACCGTAATAAGATACCTATTATCTTGCAAATGGTAGGTATCTATTTTGATAACGTAATTTCTAAATTTACAATTAAGTGGTTAAATATATAAAAGTGTTTTTTTTCGATTTACGTCACATTTATGTGACAATAATAAAAAGTAACGATTTCAAGTTAAGTTGCGTTTTTCGTTAAAATTTCTATTACTCCTTAATAAAAGAAAACTACATACTAATTACAGACTGTGAATTACTAGCATGTTATTATTTCAAGAATTTTATAAAGTGTGGCCAATTAACAAAACGGTACAGTAATTAAAACAAAAAACTGTCAAACTTTTTTGATTAGGTGGTCTTCAAAAAGAAAAGTAACAAAAAATGTTTTATTCAACAATCCATTTTAAGTGATCATAGGCGGTATCCATTTACGCGATAATTGCTACTGTTATTAAGACACACAAAATTACGGAGTCATCCTTCATTAATTTGTTTACTTGAATAAGATAATCATGGTCAAAACCATGTATGTAATATGGATACTACAACAGTTTGTTTTATAATCGGATGCTACGAGGTATACGTACTTCAATTTTAAGGTGTTTCAACCTTGCAATAGTCTTCAAGGTTTTTTTCTTAACATTATTATTTTGTATTTTTTTTATAAAAATTGATGAACTATTATGGTAATAATAATAACTTCCCGTATACCACAATTTCTTTCTTTCCATGCGTATTTAATTTGATATACTGATAATGACTAACAATTAAGAGAATTTTTAAATAAGAGCAAACTTAGATGGCACAGAATAAATAAACGCGGAAATGACTACAGTTCTCTGACCGCAAATATGATCAAATGTGCGGTTAGGTACGTAAAAAAATACAAATATTTGAATTGCTGTTGCTTCAACTTGAAAACCCATGAAAGTTTCATTTTCAGTATAAAAGAAATTTATAGTTTGAAATAGTAAAACTACGTCAAGCACATCATCCTTGTGTTTGTCATATGATCCAGAAAAGAAAATATTTTTTTCTCTTGTAGTTGGGCTTGTTTTGGCTTATACGTAATGTAGCTGTAAATTAAAAATATTATCTGAATGACATACAAGAAGTAGATTTAACAAAACCTACAACCCACAATACAAATTATAATAAAAAGTGAGTTGACTGTTTCTGATTGGTATTAACTTTCATTGTTCAAATTTCTAAGCAAACTGATACTAGGTACAAATTTACTGTAACTGGTAACGTTTAGAAAGTTTAAACATATCCTTAAATTTTAGAATCTATCATTAACTTCATTCAAAATATCACTTGTTCGTAAAGCAACTACAAATAGCTTTCATTCATATCATGAAAACGGCGTTAAAACTATTTTTGCATCAAATGAAACGTTTTCTAAATTACTCAGAATTTACTGTTTGCGGATTTCCGGTTGGATACATCCGTTTTCTTGTTATTACTACACTACTATTAAATTCTCACGTTGTGTATACTTCACTTTTAATGCAATACAAACGTTGTACATGTACATACACGCCAGACGTGACCAGAACTATTATGTACGCGAAGTTTCATTTTTAGCCTTGATTTCGTTCACTGTAAGGCAATTTCTAAATGTTTTAAATGCAAAATGTAAAAGAAGAAACGATCCAAACAAAATTACCTTGTACGTATTTTATTTTTAATTTGGTTATATATGTTTCATGTTCATTTCTCAATATTTTACAAACAAAGATTTATAGAAAAACAACAAAAAAAATAAAAACTCAGTGTGTTCAAAAGGCTTAGCACAGAATAATTGCCTTTTGTTTTAAATAAGGTTAGTTGGATGTCATCGAGGGCACATTCAACTAAATTCGATTTCTCTAGATACCCTAAGCTCGTTTCACTAAAAGAGCTGAAGCATCAAATCCTCGTCAATTCGATTGCCATGGGGTTTCTCTTTCTTATTAGATTTGATAATGAAATAGATCTCAGATTTCACTACTTTCATTACTTTTTCTTATTTTTGTTGTTGGTTACTAATTGACTGACAAATAGGAGACAATCTGTATGTCGCCGTAATTATTAGTAGATTGTAGTCAAATAAATCAGAAATTATCACTCAAAGTACGAGGGTGGTCTGAAAAGTTTTCGACCTAACAAAGATACAAGACATTTTTTCTGAAAATTTTTTTTTATTTTTCAACATAGTCTCCTTGTAACACTACACACTTCTCCCAGCGATGCTCCCATCTCTGTAACCCGTCCAAATAGTACTCGGCATTTTTCTCTGCAAAATAATTGTTCACGAAGGTGATTGCCTCTTCATTTGACGAAAATCTTTGTCCTCCGAGCGCAATTTTTAGATGAGGGAACAAAAAGAAGTCGCTTGGGGCTAGATCTGGTGAGTAAGGCGGATGGTCAAGCAGTTCAAACCGTAATTCGTGGATTTTCGCCATGGCAACCGCTGAGGTGTGAGACGGTGCGTTGTCTTGGTGAAACAGGATTTTCTTTTTCTGCAAATGTGGCCGTTTTTTCGCAAGTTCTGCCTTCAGCTTGTCAAGTAATGATGCATAGTATGCTCCTGTAATGGTTTTTCCTTTTTGAAGATAATCGATTAAAATAACTCCATGACTATCCCAAAAAACAGTCGCCATCACTTTCCCAACCGAAAAAACAGTTTTTGCTTTTTTTGGAGCCGATTCCCCCTTTGCAGTCCACTGTTTGGACTGTATTTTTGTTTCGGGCGTATAATGGTGTATCCAAGTTTCATCTACAGTAATTAATCGGCGCTAAAACTCGGATTTATTTCGCCTAAACTGCGCCAAAAGAGCGTTGGAAATATTCATTCCAACACGTTTTTGGTCTAACGTGAGCAAACGCGGCACCCAACGCGCGGACAGCTTTCTCATGCCTAAATGTTGATTTAATATGTGACAAACACGTTCTTTTGACATTAATAACCTCTGCTATCTCTCTCACTTTAATTTGGCGGTCGTCTAGCACCATTTGGTGAACTTTGGCGATGTTTTCGTCGGTAGTTGCAGTTTTTGGACGTCCCGAACGTTCATCGTCTCCCAAGCTCTTACGGCCACGTTTAAATTCAGCAGCCCAAAATTTCACTGTGGTAAATGATGGTGCAGAGTCCCCATACACAGAATCCAACTCATCTTTTATTTGCGAAGGCGTATTGCCTTTCAAAAACAAATATTTAATGACAGCTCAATACTTGATTTTGTCCATTTTCACAAAAAAACTCACATCAACTCACTCAAACGACTGTTACATAAAAACTGCGCGTCCAAAATGGCTGAAACTTTGGTGAGTAACTGTCAACAGATGAACAACGAAATTCAGTAGCTTTTATTTACGAGTGCTGCCATCTTCACGTTGAGGTCGGAAACTTTTCAGACCACCCTCGTATATCAACACAATTCTCAAGCTTTGTATCTCTTTATCGTACGTAAAAAAAGGAGGTGTGGAAAGGAAACAGAAGATGAGCATGGATTCTTGTTGAAAGATGAGGTACAAGTGTTGCAGCGTTGGAAGGAATGCATGCAAGATTTGTATGGAACAAATGAGAAACCAGTTGAGATGGAGGCAGAATTGGAAACCGCAGTAGACATGGATAACCTCGGCCCAGATATTTAGGAGGATGAAATAATTGCTGCATTGAGGGATATGAAAGATAGTGAGGCCGTGGGCGTCGATAGAATACCAGTGCTTACAAGAAGAAGGTTTGAGAGAGTTACCTGCCTTGTGCAATGATGCATATCAGAGTGGGGAATGGACAAAGGGGTTTATGAGGACTGTGACACCACTGGCAAACAAGAATGGCACAAAGAGGTGTGAGGAACACAGAACGATAAGTCTGGTGGTGCATGTAGTAAAGATATTGTTAAGAGTACTCAACAGAAAACTAGTAAAGAAGATGGAGGAGGTGGTACCTGAGGATTTAGAAAAGGAATGGGAACGAGAGATGCAATTGGGGTAGTAAGAACAATAGGAGAAAGATATGTGGAAAAAGGAAAAAACTTAGAGAAAGTTTTTGATTTCGTACTGTGGGAAAAGCTAATGGAAATACTGAAAGATAAAGGATAGATAGAAGACTGATTAGAAATTTGTGTATGGGACAGGATGAGGATTGGAGAAAATATGACGGACTGTTCGAAATTGGTAAAGCAACAAGACAAGGCTGCAATCTTCTTCCTACTCTTTTCAACATGTATGTTGAAGAAATGACGGCAGAATGCTGGACAAGAAATGTTGGAATTAGAATTGGAGGAAGAAAAATTGCATGCATCCGGTTTACTGACGACAAGATCTTGTTTGCAGAAAATACAAAGGAGTTGATAGAAATGTTGAAACAGCTTGGAAGAATGGAAGGAAAGTACGAATTCAAGATAAATCGCAAGAAAACCAAAGTAATGCGAATACGGAAAGATGGAAACATGTAGGTTTACGTAAAGAGAAAAAATTTAGAGTAGGCAACGAGGTATAAGTATCTAGGAACAGATATTACAAGCAACTGGAGGAGTTTTGATGAAATAAAGATAAGAATTGGAATAGAAAACAGGCGTACGGGAAGATGAGTAGGATCTTGGAAAGTAAGCTAGAGCTGGAGCTGAGAAAGAGAATAGCAAAATGCTTTGTATGGAGTGTGAGACATAGACTATGATGAAGAAATATACGAAAAGTGTAGAAGCGCTGGATATGTGGGTCTGGAGGAGGATGCTAAACATCAAATGGAAGAATAAAGTTAGGAATGAGAATGTGCTGAGAAGAGTAGGAGAGCAAAAATCAATATTGGAAACAATTAATATAAGGAATAGAAATTGGTTAGAACATGTTTTAAGAAAGGATTGTTTGATGAGAGATATGTTGGAAGGGAATGTAGAGGGAAGAGGCAGTAGGAGAAGAAAAAAGACAAAGATGGTGGACGATGTGAAGAATGGACAGAGTTATAGTAAGATGAAGAGATTGACTCAGGATAAAGAAAAGTGGAGAGAACGCACGGGACTTGCATAGGCATAATACTTATGATGATGACGACCATACATCGTTAATTATGGGTTTTTTCTATGGTAGTGGTATTTAACGGGCGTGTCTCCAGATGGCCGATAGGTACGGAGGGTCCTGAATCAAAGGGGGAAATTCTTAATTTCAAGAAGGAAAAACTAGCTCGAAGGGATACGCGACTGAATAGAGAATCAGCCTTTACTGGTTCCAACATAGGGGTACCAGGCGCCACCCTCTTGTATTACATTATCTTACAGCTGTACAGGGGACACTGCAAGTGTGGACCACTTCATCCCTCAGACTCATGAGATCAAGATGAGCAATCCGTAAGAAATCCACTAAGTTAATATGGGAGAAGAGGACTGCCAAGTGAACGACTTCTTTGATACTATAGAACAGATCGTCATGGAGATTAAGCAATCAACGTGATGACATTCTACCTACGACAGTAATTGAAGAGTCGACAGGCATAGAAGTAACCGAAAGACTCAGATAATGTGGAAATCATACCGAACGGCTCAGAAGCCAAAACCAGAGAAAATGGCTGTTGGCATCTGGGTTAACGAAAAACTCGACTTCAAGGCAAAAAATAGCCAACAATAAGTCAAATGTAGAAAAAGACAATTAAGGAGGAAGCACAGCGCAACAAGAGACCTCATTTCAATTCAAAGACTACACCACAAGAAGCCCAGGAGCATTGAAGTTCGGACTGGGTCATATACGGTAGCCTTAAAAGACGTACAGATGGCAGTAGTAAAACTCAGAAAGACCTACTGGATGAAGCACCGTCGGGCAACAATAACACACATCGTATGGCTGACCTGCACAAATGAATATACTAAAGACTGGCTCATAAGGACAGTCTCCACATTAGGTGGCCAATGGAAAGGCGCAGAACGCACAGTGGTGAAGCCAAAAGACTTCCAAATGAAAGCTGAAATCGAGCCAGAAAAGGTTAAGATCAGTTTAGGGCAACAAAACCCGACTGGACTCTATTAAGCAAGAAAATAGAGAAAAACAGGCAGATCCTAGTCTTCTCAATTAATTTTGGAAGGAGGGCAATTGAAAGCTTATTACAAGTAGGTTAGGGTAACCTTGAAGATTTCTAAGAGCAGTAATGGAAATAAGAACATTCCAAGCGAACCTTCAGCACAGTAAAGCGGTATCAGCTGCTCTTACTGTTGCAATGGAAGACTTTAAAGTAGCCCTCACACAAGAACCCTAGGCAAGTAGGAGACAAACTAAAGATCTAGGAGGGATAGAAGAAATTCTTAGTTTATTATAGATCCTCTAAGTAACCCAGGGCGAACAAAAATCAAAGGGCAAAAAAACGAAAAAATCACAGGATTATTTTGGACTCGGCATATCTTCTGAACCACTACCAACCAGAGATGTGCAAAAAACTGGAAAAAAAAAATGCAAAGGGATATGATCGCAGCTGACCATCAGGTGTGATGCAATGCACATCACACAACCTGGAGCAGCATTAACACCAAAGAGGCGAGTTACTTTCAACTTTTATTATGGTAAATAATTTAGAAATACTGAACAGGGGCAATGAGCAACATACCAGCCAAATCAGGACATATAGCAATAAAAGATCATATCGAAAAACCAGACATAGACAAAAGATAGATCATATGATAGTCAAATACAATTTTCCAGACGAAAGTACACACTACGATGTGTGCAAGAAAGCAAAATATTCACACATAGTTTAAGATCTAAAGAAACTTGCAAACAAGAATACACTAAAATTAGTCTGAACACAGAAAAAAAAATTGATAAACTACGTAAGAGGGCATCAGAAACACGGTGCTTTTGCCCAGCACCAGGTTCTGCAAGTGAAAAAATGGATCGAAAGCCAATCTATAACAATGACTAATCTGCTATATATTTAGATAATACATACGGTAAGAGATTAGAAGGACTGCTGACAATGAATAGAAATCAACTACGAGTAGTAATAGACTCTTGGATTTGTATCACAAAGACCTACAGTTCAATACATACTGTGCGAATCCGAAGAGTTGACACGCAGAAGGCAGATCAGCCATGGGTCAACAAAAACAGAACAAAGTACGTTTAATATCCATTCAGTCAACAGGGTTCGGACTTTGACATTGCAAATCGTATTTCCTATCTTTTCCAGCTTTTCCAGGTTCCATGACAGCTTTCTAACAACCTCATGTATCTATTCTAGTCTGTTATTATTCAAACGCCGATAATACTGGTAAGAATTTCTAGTAAACGTTATAAGTCTCTTAATGATGTGTAAACTGGTCGTGTCTAGAATCCCCCAAAGTAACATTTTTTGGTTTTGGCATTTAAGTACTCTAGTCGTGTATGTATTGTAAAAACACAAAAGAAATTACCTCGTACTAATATAAAAATTATTTTGATTGGTAACTACAGTTGTTGTCAAAAAAAGAAGTCTTATTTTGCCTGCTGTGATTCTAACTTTTGGACTTAAAGTTAGCTGTGATATTTATAATACAGTGGCAAGGGTACTCGATGGATGCCTAACTTACTGCTGATCAGCACTGTTAGTGTAATTAGCGCTGAGTTAACTATTAAGTCTGCCGAATGCCCCTGAACGTCGTGAAAATTAGAGATACCAATAGGGGAGAATTATCAACCAAAGGAGGTTGCTAAATTTTGTCAAAATGTATCAAAATGGAGGAAAAACGGGTGCTCATCAGCGTTGCCAGAACTGACTATAAATCTCCAAATCTGAAGATTTTTAATATTTATGAATTATGATTGTGATATGTTTCACTATTATGGCAACAGTGTGATCACCCAATGGTCACCTCCAAACTAGTTTTTTAAGTTGTACACATTTCCAACGTCAGCGCCTCTAGCGACACAGTTTACGACAGTATTGTAATGAAAATAAAAAACAAATAAAGCGCGGTAAAACAAGAAGATGTTAGTATTTATTCTCTATAATTCATTATGAAAAAAGAAATTCAGTCTGATTTTCTGTCGACTTGGTAGAAACACAAAACGTAAGCACTGTAAATTTTGTATTACACTGTATGTACACTGCCGTAAACATAATTCACTTTTCTTTACATTAAAAATCAAGAAGGAATAACAAAAACTATATCAATGCAATTTATAAAATACTAACGACCCTTCGAATTCAGATTTCTCGTTTTCCTGTTCATATCACTGTCCTAGAAATGAATTCCATTAGCGTTGTTGTATGAATTGTTACAGCCTATGTACATATAAATGTTGTAGCTTTTCCCGTTACATGGCGCGCGACCACAATGTGCACAGCGCGGAAAGGGAAACACTAGGTATTGATATTCGTTTCAGTTGGTAACATAAAAAATTGCCTAACACTGTAACCAATAGAATTTCAGGCTATGAAATTCCACATTTGTACTATTCAATTAATTTGGATTGCCCCAAAGTAGAGTAAAAAAGCAGCTGACTTCAAGTCATAATCGTAATGGAACGAATATATATCTGAACATTTCTTTAGACAGAGAAGACAGGATTATTTTCGAGCCACGGATATCACAGTACAATACAATGCTAAGAATTCGGTAATTTCACTGTCTGTAAGCGCACAGACAGAAGTTTGTTCCGTCACGATTATGACTTGAAGTTAGCGGCTTCTTCACTCTATATTCTTCTTATAGGAAAAAACACGATTGTCGCGACCTCTATTGGAAATTTAAAAGACTAATTAGGGGGTGATGATCTGGAGATTTATAGCCAGCTCTGGCAACGTTGGTTGTAGCTAATAATCACTTTTGTCGAGATTTAGCGCCATCTCTTGGTTATTGATTTTCCCTTATAGCAATATGTGCGAATCACTATGTGTACTTAAAACGTATATTGCTGTTTTGTTATGTCAAACGATGTCATGTGTTGTTAAATGCAATGCTTTCCCTCTGAGTATTAAAAAAGGACATTTACAATGATGTTAACAAATAATACGGTAATGTGAACGTTAATAAAGACGACAAAAAAGCAAATTAGAAGGTCATGAAAGAGACTTATCATGCATTTATGCTTATATCAGTCACTATGCTGACGAAACAACGTTAAGATTTGCACATGTAGTATTTTTTTATGTCCATGTTATCGTTCCGTTTGCGTTGATTGTCTACTCCGCTTTTATTGGCGTTCGCCATCTATTGATTCATGAATTTCGGAACTTTTTCAAGTCAGATTTAAACAATCAAAATTAACCAAAAATCACTTCAAGAGTTGTCGACTTTTATTGGCGATGTCGGTATTTTTGCTATTATTTGAAATTCCAGATAATAGTTATTTGTGTTGTAAGGGAAGAAAGTGATAGTTTTTTCCCGCGTGTGCCATTTAAAAAAGACACTTTCTTCAAGAGTTTCACATATGACTTTTTCGTCGACCTTAAAAAATTGATCAAAAATCTAAATAAAGGTTACTCTACATTAAGAATTTAGCTTTGGTATTCATGGTATTGCAAATAACACTTATCAGTAGATAAATCTTCTGTTTGCATTCTAGATAGTGTAGAAGGGAAACCTGATTACATAAAAACTATTAAAATTTAATTTTCTCATTTGAAATCGACTTTTTCTTCATATCATTTAAGCAAATTCTTTTATGCAACAACATGACGCCAGAATCTTTATCATAATCATAGCGAACAAGTATAATTTACCATATTAGCAGTGAAATTTGAACTACTTGGTCAAAACTTCATGTAGTCATTTCTTGGTGTAAATATTCACTAACTGCAAAGTTGAATTATTACAAAGAAATTAATTTGGTAAAATAAACGTCGAATTTACTTAAAAACTGCCTTCAATTTAACCTATAAGGCATTTACAACGTTAAGTGTTTATACAAAGTCGAAAATGAAGTCGAGTTGACTTGGAAAAAAACAAGAATATGGCGATATTATGTATTACTTCAGTTTTTCACCTTTATTAGATAAAGACCTGCAGAAAATTATCAACATCAAAAATCATCCACCGACTACTTAATTTTAAGTTTTGGTGAATTCACTGAGAATGATGCCTTTAGCTAGAAAATCAACTAAAGAGATACACAACAAAAACTAGATTGAAAGTTTTTGAGAATTCAAAAATATTCAATAAATACAAGGCAAACCTTTTATTAGCTTCTTCGTGGTAACATATCCACACTTATATAACTTTAATAACTTTGTTGAAGTTTATATTGCTTAATGATACGTCCTTCTAAGAAACTGCATTTTGTCGGTATTCAGGAAATATTTTTTTTAAATTGTCCAATATAAAGGTGCATTCCCCTTCTTGGTAGCGAATTTCATGGGTGGTAGGTACTACCTAGAATTTACTAAGACTAGCTTAAAATAGCACATAGCGGTTTTTAAATAATACCTAACAGCACCATTATGTCAAAAATTAGAGTGAACACGAGATTATTAGTTCTGAAACCTTAGAAATATTAGGTGAAACAAAACACCATTATGTAATTCTAATAAAAATAGAACAGGTGCTGGAATCTACTACACACCTTTATTAATGGCCTTTCTACCTATAAAATTATTATGTGGGATAGGTAACCTAAAAATAGATTTAATTCCAAGAAAAGGAAAAGATTGACCAAGCAGGTATCTTTAGAAAAAATCAAAATAATCATATTAATTAGGGACATGCTATATGTTTAACTGCCACAAATTAATATGTCTGTTTTATCGATTTTTAAATTAAAATTTTACTTTAATCTTGCAATTTGCAACAAAATCAAAAGCGTAATAAATTTCTTATAAACTATCAACACAATTTTATTGTTAGACTTTAAAATGTGGGTGTTAATTTAAGGTTATACTGACATGAGATTATTCAAAATGCTATTACAGTAGGATTCTGAAGAATGTAGAACAACCGATTTAGAATGAAATGCTTAATCAGATGAATGTCTGTTAAATTACTAACTATTAAGAATGCATCTGTCAACTACATGAGATGCCAAAATATTCTTCATTACATGAAAGAGTCCATTCATTAGTATCCCAACAACATATCATATAAAAAGGATAACAACCACCATTGGTTATTATAAGTTTCATTAAAAAGATCGTTAAAGATAATAATAATTTTAAAGTAATAGACAGATCGAAACCGCTAATGACCACTTGTAATTTGATAAGTGATTTCCTTTTCCCATATCACCTTTCCCTTGTAGTTATCAACCTAATTTTTTCTCAAATTATTGTTGCAGCAGCCTTATTATATTACAACTACTAGAATGTTATTTATGAGGAATTGAGACTGATTTACTAATTTGTGGATAAAAAACGTACTATTTGCTACTAATGTAATTTCTTGGTTTTTGTAAATTAGGGTTTGGAGCTTCTCGACGTCATACTACATAAAAATTTACTCTTCTCCATCCGCTTGTACGGCATATTAAAAATCGATCCATCTACGCAAAACTTATTAAACTTTGTCAAAGAAAATGTGAGATTGTTGTAAGTCTTAGAATCCTTGTCGAGGTTAGATCAGAGACTGTCATGGTCAGACCAAGCAGGAAATCGCCAGCCCCGCAAAATTTCTGAAGTGACAAATTGCATTTGAACTGACATGAGAAGGTATACGCTCCGTGCAACTCTCAGATATCATCTAGTGCCAACTTTTGGCTATTTCTTGAACAGAAATATCAAATTGTTTACTTCTTCTTCTGTCTTGAAATTCCTTAAACATACCACAATAATACTAACAAGGCTGATGCACTTGCAGGTTCAGCTTTATTAACAGAATAGTAACCTTACCAAAAAGTTCAAGAAAGAAGTAGAAATCCAGAGTTAACTAAACTAGTGATGCTTTCAACTATTACAGTTTGTGATTTGACAATATTTTGGAAGATTCTAATATGTTTAGATCACTTGACTCGTATTAACCACGAAACACATTCGCATATTTTACAGCTCACACGTGAAAACTAAATTGTTTGGTTAAATTACTGTTGGAAAGCTAGCTTCTTCTAATTTTGTTTGTATACAGAAATGTGATTTAAAGGTATGAAAATGTAGTAAACTCCGCCTTCGAAACTGTTAGGTGTATTGAGTAGCTTAACGCTAGAGATGCCGGTCCCAAGCCCGGGTCAGAGAGTTGGAAGGTCAGGCCAGCATCCTACCTTCCGTAAAAAAAAAGGTCGGATGCTCCTAGGTCTGCTAAACTAGCCTCAGATACCGGACGGATAAATAGGAAAAACGAACAGGCGAGAAAATGAATACAAATAACGAAATAAAAAAACATCATACGAATGGCTACGTGGAATGTGACCTCATAGAACAGAAAAGACTGTCAGATATGAATAAAGTTAGAAAACCACAAAATAGACATATGTTGCCTCTCAGAAACCAAGAACAAGGTAAAGCAAATACAATTTACACAAACTATATGTACAGTGGCAAAGAAAAGCATGAACGTGCACATTCGGGAGTGGGAGTTTTAATACATAGAAAACTAGAAACATTAATCGACAACGGATTGACAACACTGTCATTCCAGGAATTATGCAGAAATTTAACGAAAACATACTAAATGGAAATGGGTGTAAGACTATTAACGAGTGCGAATGCAACAACAGAGCACGGGTTAGTATTATGTAAATATCGCCAAAAGATCACCTTCCAGAAAAAGAAACCAGTTCAGTTCACACTAAACACAATATCGAATCATTCATCAATGAAAGCACTGTCAAGCTTTATAAAGAACATTTAACAAGAAAAATATCTATAACCCCTATCGAAGAACTAGAGAACGTAAACGAAGCCTGGGAAAACATCAAATCCAATTTACTCTCAAGTACAGCTGAACCATTAGGGATGAGAAAAGTTAACATAAACAGCAAAAAGAGTAAAAGGTACAAACCATGGTTCAAAGAAGAAGTAAAGGAACTTGCTAACAAGAAGCAGAAAGCATATATTAAGTACAGAAATTTCACGAACCCTGTAGAATACGATAAATATAAAGAAGTTCTAAATCAAGTGAACCAAGCCATAAAAGAAATCAAAGAACAATAACGGGAAAATTTCTCAACCGAAATGCAACACGATCTTTAAGGAGGTCAGTAAAAAGTATGGAAAATGCCCCGAAAAAG
The DNA here is from genome assembly GCA_011009095.1 of Ignelater luminosus. Classification (NCBI taxonomy): domain Eukaryota; kingdom Metazoa; phylum Arthropoda; class Insecta; order Coleoptera; family Elateridae; genus Ignelater; species Ignelater luminosus. The sequence continues at coordinate 80,482 of VTPC01001054.1, forward strand.
AAAAAAACAGTGAATGAGGAAATAGAAGTAACTATCATTAGCGAAGAAGGATGGATAACGCATTTTAAAGAAATATACAAGGAGAAAGACACACATGAAACTGATCTGCCGAAAAAAAAATGGAACGACAACAGACGCAGCTGAAAATACGCAGTTTACATCAGAAGAAGTGTCTGCAACTATCAAGAGTCTCAAAAACAGAAAAGTCCCAGGTCCTGACGATATCAACAACGAAATGATTAAGAACAGTAGCGTGGCAGTCGTCAGAGAACTAACAAAATTATCAAGGTAAAGAAAATATCAGAAGAATGGAGGTCTAATATTATAACAATACCGCTATTCAAAAACGGAGACAAGAAAGAACCAAAAAATTACCGCGGAATAACATATAGAGTGCGGTATCGAAAACGTTTACAAAGACAATAACAAAGATGATCCAACTTAAGGTACCTATGTGCAAAGAACAACAAGGCTTTCGCCCCAACAGATCTACGGTGGATGACATTTTCTTACTACAGCAACTCACAGAGAAAGGTATCGAATTCAATAAACCAGTATTCATTTGCATGGTAGATCTACAACAAGCCTTTGATAGAATACGGTTAAAGTAGGTTGTCCAAATACTACACAAACACAACCTGAGCAAAACACTTATGAACATAATCAAAGACCTCAATACAAATGGCAAAATTCGAATTAAAGTAAAAAAAATTAACAGAGGGAGTAGACTCACACTGAAATTCGACAGGGAGACGGTTTAAGCCCGACAATCTTAATTTAGTAAGGAATCAGATAATCAAAGAAGTGAAAGAAACTGGGGTCGGATACCGAATGAGCGACAAAACAGTAGCAATCATATGCTACGCGGATGACGCAGCACTAATCGCCGAAAACGAGGACGACCTGCAGCGCTTGCTATACCACTTTAAAATGGCTGATATCGACAGAAAACCAAGGCGATAGTAATGTCTAAAGATCAAATTCGTTGCAAGCTGATGGTCGGTAATCAAACAATAGAACAAGTGATGCAATTTAACTACCTAGGCTCGTATCTAACCGGCAACAAAAACATAATAGAAGAGACAAGACAAAACATCATCAAGGCATCTAAAATATCCGGGAGCCTACGTGACCTAATGTAAAGAAACAAACACCTGTCGAGTGTATAAAACATGCGTGAGACTAGTTCTAACTTATGCCGCGGAAACGCGAGCAGAAACATCGAAAACTAAACAACTTTCACGACCTACCGAAATGAAAACACTATGAGCGATAAAAAGGGTGACACTACGAGACCAGCTCAGAAGCAATAAGAGAAGAACTAGAGACAGAAAACGTAGTAAGATAGATAAGAAACAGAAGAAGGAATTGGAGGGACGACGTAGACTGGATGGACCCAAGCAGAATAGCAAAATTGGTCAAAGATCGCAAACCCTGTGACCGCCCATCCAAGAGGTGGAAGAACAGCTGGACCTCGGAATCGCAAGAGAGGCCGTAACAGAAATAAAACAGGACGAAGACCTAACATAAGAAGAAGAAGAGAAGATGTAGTAAAAACTTTCCACGAGATGTCGACAGAAAAAAAGTCGAAATGGACAAGGAGTTCCATATAACGCAAAATAAGGGGGCTCCACCTAAAAGGCTTGACAGCAGTGGTGGCTCGTGGGGGTTGCAGTATTTGTAGATATCATTACAAAGCTGCATATTATGCCAAAATCAGAATTCAGATGAAAACCAGTGATCGGATTTTCACCATATTTGGATATGTTGGGTTAGAAGTATCCTGGAATTCTTTGTAATGATCACGAGCGACGGACTTAAAAGTTTGCTGTGCACATGGACTCAACACTGAAATAACGAAAGTAGGGACGTTGTCTTTAAGGACTACTAGACTACTACTACTATATCAGATTCTGAACCATAAACGTCCAATGGGACCACTAAAATGGGAAAAATCCAATTTAGAATAGATCATCGTACGTTTTCCCAAAAAAAGGTTTTCTGGTGAAAATCAAACAACCATCCCCAATTTTGCAAAGTTCGAAAAAGCGCGAAAAAGATCAAACATTCGAGTATGTGTCAGAAAGAAGCCTCTAAACAAGATTGACGAAACGAAACGAAACGAAACGAGACCTCCCACCAAGATAAGACTTGCCTTGTCGTAATCAGTACGTAATGACTTAACATTCGAACGGGTTCGAACTATCATCAATTGTCTTTTTGTTAGGATATTTCGGAAAACCGAATTTTGACTAGTTTTGAACTATTGTAGTTAGCAGTTATCGTGTTATTTTGCAAAATGTTTGTTTCATCGGATATCTTGAAGTATCAATGTTACATTCCGATTTCCAAGACCGTTCCTTAAATGTACCCCGAAAACGCCCAACTTGATTTCCAAATTTGAGAAAAAACCAAAGAAATTCAGTCGTTTTTAAACAAATGAAGATATTGTGGTAAAATGGTCTACTCGATCTATTGAATCTAAAAATGGTAACAAAAGCTACACCGGATGTTTCATAAGAAAGCTTGCCATTTTGATTTCTTTGAGCAAAAAACGATACAAGAACTACAAATGTCCTATACCCATTGAAAATCAAATAACATTTAAAAGTAGCTTTGTTAGTCATCTAGCCTTTCTAATCGGTATATACCAAGACCACACGTTACCTATAGCCTTCATTGGCAACAGTGCAGTTTCACATTTATTAATCAATAAATAAGAAAGTTATCATAGAATTAAACTTAAGCACAAAATCCTTGAAGTGGAACAAGGATAAAAAATATTAAGAATAACGTGCACAATATCTTTTTTCTAGCTAAGACTGTTCAAACTACTTGACGTAATGAGAAAAACACCTACAGCGGAGATTTAGAAACTAATGAAGGTAAGCCTTGCCACGATAGTTTTTTCATCATTTGAATACACTTTTACGAAACTTAGCATCTCTTGGTTTCGCCAATAGGTTACACTAATACGATGGAATCTCAATGTTGTTGAATGTTATTGGCGATTAACCTTTGAAAAGAAAACAGTGATGAAGGTTAATGGTGAATAACCTCCTGAAGAAGAAATGAACTATTAACAAACACAAAGATGTGATGAATTTGTAAAAAAAATATTAAAAACTTGATGAACTTTCTAACTGAATGCTTCATCTCAGAAACAGTTAAGTGCTACCGAGATAAAACTTGAATCGATGGGTAAGATGGGAGAACTGCTTTTAAACGTCTTCTGGATCTCAGGAACAAGTCATGGTGTCGGAATGGATTTTTGGTAGTTGTCAATGGTAGACCGAAAGCTATCCAACGATCTAGATACCAGTGATCATCTTTTGCTTTTTCCAAATTTCGTTTGTGTCTCTAGAATAGAAGATTACATCGAGATCGGACTTTGATTATAATAAATGTGGTTTACCTCTTAGTAAAACCGATAATGTCTCTTTTTTGAGAGGTACAGTGATCGAACTTTTAATACTAAGTATGGTGCAGTCTGTAGTATCAATCAAGTGGGTTGGGTGTCACCAAACATCGTTTTTTTAGTGCATTAAAAAACTATGTACTGGTGCGCAACGTAGTTCCGCTCAATAAACAAAAAGATTCTGATGACTGCATCTCGAAAAATGTTTTTATCCCAAGAATAAAAAACCAAAACAAAGCGATTTTTTCTAGCAGACAAGGCCAGAACTGATCTTGCCGAGTTTTGTGCCAAAAGAACTTCGTCAACAAGGCTTATATCTATTTAAACCAATACTTTAAGCTAATGTAATTAAACAACAACAAAACAACTAAAGCCAGTCTTAGCAAAATGAATGTTATATAGTACTAAAAATCTATGAAAAAACTGAAGTCACGTCATTATGGGAGACATGAAAGCGAAGATTGGATAGGGAAGATCTGGAGATGTGGTGGGAGATTATGGACTGAGAGATCGAAATGAGAGAGGTGAGAGACTGGTGCAATTCACAGAAGAAAGCAAATATGTTGTTACCAACACACTTTTTAAATTGCCGAACAGACGACTCTGTACATGGAGGTCTTCAAGTGATGCGAACATCGAATTGTCAGAAATCAAATAGATTTCATCATGATTAAAAAGAGATATAGAAATAATTAGTGTACTCTCCGCAAAGACATATCCGGGAACTGACATACTGTGATTGTAATCCCGTTGTCACTACACTTACAATTAGACTAAAACTGAAGAATATAAGACAAAGAACAATAAAAAGGACCCTAGATCCTACAAAAAGAGAAGAAGCGGCAACAGAATTGAACAACAAACTGCATACAGCAGAACAGAAAATGCGGAGCATGTGGAAGAAAAATGGAACTACGTAAAGTCATAACGCCTAAATGCAGGGAAAAAACATTTAAAACCGGATAAGCTGGAGAGGAAAAAGAATCGATGACGGATAGCACATTGGAATTAATGGAGGAGGAGAAAATAGAAAGCCAAGGACAGAAATAGATACAAACAAATACACAGCGGTCAGACGAAGAAAAAAAAATGCGAGGGAAGAATGGATAAAATCAAGATGTAAAGAAATAAAGAAACTTTAGAAACTCCACGACTCTTTCTATGTACACAAGAAAATTAAAGAAATGACTGGTTAATACAGAAGACCTCAACACCCCTATAATTGACATCCAAAGAAAACTGAATACATGGAGGGAATATATTCGACAACTCTTTGAGGACGAACGACAGAGGGAGAATACACCAGTAAATGTAAACTGTGGACCAGAAATAACTAAGAAATCAAACACGCCTTGAGAAACACAAAAAACGGAAGAGCTACAGGACCAGACGAGATTCCTGGCAAATTGCTAAAATTAATTCAGGAAGTACTTAAGGAACTATTCAACAGCGTTTACACAACAGAACTTATGCCGGCAGAATGGTTAACATCGACATCGGTCATGATACCCAAAAAACCAAACGCTAAAAAATGCGCAGACCGCAGAACTATTAGCTTAATGAGCCACGTCTTGAAATTATTTCTCAAGATAATTCATAGAAGAATATATTATGATAAACTTGACGAGGATGTCGGTGAAACACAGTTTGGGTTCAGGAAAGGTGTTGGTACGAAAGAAGCTCCGTTCGGTTTCACTGTTTTAACGCAGCGCTGTCTAGACATGATTAAAGAAGTGTATGCCTGCTTCGTAGACTACGAAAAGGCTTTTGATAAAGTACGCCATAACCAATTAATGTAACTGTTAAAAATCAAGGGAACTGACGCGAATGATAGACGAATAATAGAAAATTTATACTTCCATCAATCAGCCAGTATAAAACTGGAAGGAAAAACCTCAGAAAATTAAGACATAAAAGGAGGTGTTGTAGGGCAGGGATACATATTGTCTCGTTACTATTCAATTTCTACTTGGACGCAATCTTGACAGAAGCCCTGAACAACGAAGAGGTGGGAATAGTGATAAATGGAAATCCAATTAATAACATTAGATATGCGGACGACACAGTATTCAGCAGAAAACTTAACGGACCTTCAGAGAATAGTCAAAAAGGTAAATAACATCAGTCAGCAGTACAGATTAAAAATGAATCTAAAGAAAACAAAACTTATGATAACAAAAAAAACAAGGAGTAGTACCACCGCTGATAGTACAAAATGTCGTTATCGGGAGAGTGTAGAAATACAAGTACCTGGGAATATGGGTGAATGAGTCTAATGACAGTTCGTTGGAGATTCGCATCAGGATAGAGACTGTTCGAACAACTTTCATAAAAATGAAACAATTTTTCATAAACAAAGGACTTACCAACTATACCAAAATAAGAATGCTGCAATGCTATATTTTTGCAGTACTACTGTATGGAGTAGAAGCAGCCACACTTAAAAGGGAACACATACGAAGATTGGAACATTTCGAGATGTGGTTATATCGAAGAGTGCTGAGAATATCCTGGATGGATAGTGTCAGAAACGAGAACCTTTTAAGTAGATTAAATAAAGAAACAGAAATAGTAACTACAATAAAAACTAGAAAACTGGAGTACTCGGGTCATGTAATGAGAGGACAATAATCATACAGGAAAAGATACTGGCAAGGAGAAGTATTGGAAGAAGAAAAATATCGTGGCTCAAGAACCTATGCGAATGTTTTAACTGCACATCGACGCAACTATTCAGAGCCGCTGTGAATAAAACTAGGATTTGCATGATGATTGCCAACCTTCGTAAGAAGATGGCACATAAGAAGATGAAGAAGAATTAAACAGATCATTTGTTGCAAAATCAAGTACACATACGTTGCAAGATTATTTTGTGTAACGTAACCGTCAAAGACCAAACAACAAACTTACTATCTAACAAGCTGTTGGGAACACAGAACATCCAACGTGTCTACATACTTTATTTTAGCACATGCTCAACTTCGGGCAAAACCCCATGGTTGAATTCAGAATTTTTTCCATCCAAAATGGGGATTGGCTCCGCGTAATCCCGTAACGTCAGATCTGTATGAGGCATGTAATCTTAAGAACGAAATCATCTAAATATCTGACGTTGAAGTTTTGTGACAGCTTCTTTGGCAACTAATCGTAAGGCTATTTGATGTCCATTTCAGTTTTTGTGTTAAATTAATGAAAAACAGAATTTAAGTGAATATTTACTGGTTTTTCTCCTTTTCAATTTCACTCAGGGCGCACATAACTATAAATTATGAACTATTTAATAATAGGTTTCCAGTTCTGGAGAGGGTTCATTCCCTTTTTGCGTCCATTGCTTAACTTGCTTTATAAAAACAATATGATTCCTTTCACAGTTATATTAAATAACATTTACACTTAAAAGAAATGCACAAAAAAAGAAGTGGTAAGAAATATCCAACGTACTATTTATTAATCATTGTAATTCTATCAGTTTTCATATTATACAAGCTCTGTTAAATAATAAAATTCCCGTATACTTTCACTCATCATGAATACAACAAAAGACACGAAGCTCCTAGGATTTCTCTAATTCACAAACCAAAGAAATTCTGTAAACGTAGGAAATTGCTTTTACGATATTATATCCTTGGGTTGCACGTTTCCTTCCGTATTTTCTCAATTTAGTGTAGCTATGTGGCCAGCAATAAAGTTACGTTCCACACCCTACCTACAGGTTGAATAACCTGCATCCCTTTTATATTTGGATTAAGAGGGAGGAGTAGTGGAGGAGGTATTGATTAAAATGAAACGTCAACTTTTAGCTAAAATTATGCGATCGCTTTTAGATAAACTGTGGGTGATTTAATCAAATTGAGTGCATGCCGTTGAAAAAGCTTGCTGGATATAATAAGATCTAATGGATTGAATTAGCGAAAAATAGCGTTTGTTGGATTAAATAGAAGAGTTCTTTGACTCTCACTGAACGTTAAAAAAAGAACAAGCTATCTTTATTAATAATAATTAATGAATACGCTAAGCAAATATTGAATGAGTCATTATATCGACAATTACTCGATTTATCTTCTACTTTCCAAGACAAAAGTGTTTCACAGTTATATAACATCGTGCTTTAATTTATACCACACATCCGTTGCAGATTCCCTCGAATACTCTATTATTTGCAAAACAATGTCAAGCATTGCACCGTTACTAATTTAGCGACTGTTGTATTTATTTTCATAGTTATTATCCACTTCCAATGCTAGAAGAATCGGGCAACCGCCAAGTTCATCCACCCAAAACAAAATGTTAGGTACCCGTTTCCCGTGATATCACTCATGTGAAATGCATCTAAAGAATTCTGCGTTGTTATTTTTAATATATTAGTTAGTGACGTTGACAAATACGGGCTTTTTAAAATGCTACAACCATTAGTAGGCTCGATTAATTCACCAACCAATACTATGATGATTATTCATCGATGCAAATTATATAAGATCCAGACAAAGATCTGGTTTCTAAAGCATTATTTGAATGAGTCACTTGTTGGTTGGGAAGCTTGGAGGCTGCGAAGAAGAAGAATGTGAAATCCTGAAATTCCTGTATGATTTCACACCCAACCACAATTGGGACAACTTTTAAAACAGGTAATTAAGAGCAGACGATAAAACTAATGACAGATTAATACTCTCACACCTGCAGATCGTGTTCCAAACTTTCCTGATGAATTGCGTATGATATTATTGGAATGGATTAGTCATTTACAGTGAAGACCAAAACAAAGGTTTACTTCAAGAATTACAGGTAAATAAGAGTGAAAGTAAGTTTTTCTTTTTAGATTTTATCGCTCTTAACTGTATATTATGTACTATTATTTGTTATTGTAAAACAGTCTCGCTCACTTTGGTATTTAAGGTGCAATAAAAGTAAATAAACTGGAAGAGATTCATGTGGATTTTCCCATACATAGTTTCTTTGTTTAGGTATTACGCGTAATTATGCCAACTTGAAATTATATTGGGTGAATCACTACGGTTCTATGGCTTGCAAGAATAGTAATAATAATAATAACAACAAAAGTGTTCTACCTCGAGAAAAGACACTTACAAAATCAAGCACATGCAACATTTTAGAAGATTTAAAGTTTGATTCTGCTAATCCACCAAAGTGGGGAGTTGAAAAAAGACTGAAAGGAATTAAATATAAGTAGTTCGGAATATAATTCTAATTCTAAGTGAATGGCATTATAAGCCGGGGGTTTTCTAATGTAGTAGTAAATACCTTTCCATAATTAGCCCTAACAATGTAAAGGACTTTAGTTTATACAACTCAGCACATATTGAACAAGAGTGGTTAAAAAGAGACCAGTTGTTTGTCGACAAACCTCCTACAATAAAGAATTTTGTAGGTCAAATTGTTCATTTTCCATTGCTCTTTACAAAATCAGTTAATGAAGTTGCCATACTACTAGTGAAAAGTTTTTAAAGGTGGTGAGTAACCTTGATAAGTACGTGTGTATAAAAAGTTTGCATTGGTAAAAAGCCTTTCACAACAACTTTGTTTGAGTTTTACGTACTAATTGTATTACATTGTCCAAGTTAATAAAACTTAACAAAAAAGATAAAATAATCTAAAAATATATTTAGTTTTTATTGCGCAAACTTGATATATTGCTTTTAGGTAAATAAAACAACGAAAAGATGTGAATTATTATATTCAAACAAGTGTTGACACCTGGAAACAGTGGTGTAAATAGTGGACGCAAAAGCCCGCAGTGCGGGGAGGCCCGAAAGATTTGGGGGCCCCACAATCATTTACAGATATGAAATAAAAAAGACGAGTTAGAAAAGTCTGGATAAGCAAAATGTTTACTGCCCAGATCATTTTACTTTTCACTTTCAACTAAAATCTCTATTATGTTGTCAGGTAGTCGGTTTATTGCAATTTGTCGGAAGTTATATCTCCGTTGTACATTGCACATTGTCGATATCTTAGAAAAAACTCTCATTCTTGTAAAAAAAGGCAATAATATCCGTTTCACATTTGTCCAACTTTTACTTTCCTTCTACCCTCAAAATATAAATTACTTTATGTTGTTAATTGTAGTATTATAAACAAATTTAAAATATTTTTTGCCACAGTTATAATTCAGAACTCACTTATTTAGAACTTATAATAATAATTATACGGCGTTCACGATGTTTGAGGGTCATATATTGCTGTGGAAGAATGACATTTTGAGTATTGTAAACTGGGCTGTTTATCTAGTAACTCGGCTTGTAAAATCTTAATGACGCTTAATGCGCTTTAAGGTTATGATTTTATGACAGCTTAGCCTAACGCTGTTGTCTTTTTTTTTGTAACTCTGTAAATATAAGAAAAACTTGATTTTTTTTTAACAAAACAAAACTAATCGGTACTAAACATTTACGCAAGATTTTTGAAAGTGCAACAGCGCCAAATGCAGCCGTAGGTACGACAATTTTAAAAAAGAAAAAGAAAACACTTCCAACCTAACAAAATGAAAGCATGGCCTGTTACGACCCAGAAACATCGTGAGCGGAGTGTATAAAACAATGTATTTAGTACATTAAATCTTGTAACACATGAATGTCCTATGTACATAGTTTCTAATAAATAAGATTACCTTGTTTATTTACAAGCAAATACAAACTAAAGCCTAATTTGTAATTTGTCTGTTGCATAAGTACCGACTACCACATATTTAAAAATAAAATGTGGTATAAAGTTGTACATCATGTAACATCATGAAAACCTGAGGGGCCTCAAAATTATGTTTACGAGGAGGCCCTAAATTATATTTACGCCACTGCCTGGAAAGGGTAAAGCCGGATCTTCTTTGACAAATTTAATGTTTGATTCAGCTAAATCACCAAAGTGGGGAATTAAAGACTGACTGAAAATCTACAAGGTGCTTTTAGCGTTTACAGAACCAAAGACCACACTATTAAATTGTTCATAACGTAATTTCGGACAAAAA
>VTPC01001054.1:95878-120809 GCA_011009095.1 Ignelater luminosus
GAGCCAGCATGGCAAATAGAGAAATTCTCAATGATGTTTATATTAAATTAGAAAACCTTGCTACCAAACTAGGAAGAAGAAATAGTCCAGACAGATTCTGGATTGTTGATGAAACCGGATTGACTTATGTTATGAAGGTCAACAGAATCGTAACACATAATAGCCAAAAGTATGTTAATGTTATGCTGAACGTGACTTGACCTCCACAGTCCTTGGTTGCATAAATACAACTGGTCTTGCAGTTCCTCCCTTAATGATTTTTAAAGAGATAAGGATGGTAGATGGTTTGCGGGAAAATAGCATTCCTGGAAGCCTAATTCGGTTGTCCAGAACAAGATGGATCAACGCAGATTTGTTTCTGGAATGGTTTAATCATTTTATAAAAAGTATCCCCGCTGCAAGGTCAGTTATTTTACTAATGGATTCCCATGCTAGCCACCTGAGTCCAGAGATGCTCACGCTTGCAGGTGCTACTGATATCCATATCGTAATATTTTCGTCTGATACAACACACCTCTTACAACCACTGAATGTTGGCGTCTGTACATCTCTCAAATCGAATTGGAAGAAGGAATTGGGCAGGTTCATGCGTGAGCATCCAGGAGAAAAACCGAGCAGATTTGCTTTTAACCGCTTGCTTAAACCAGCCTGGTATACACTTTTTTGCCTGATACCATTATCAATAGTTTTTAAAAAAACGGGGTGTCATCCTATCAAAGCAGATGCAATTCCAGATGAAGCTTTGGTCCCTTCGCTACTTGCAGGTCAAATTTCAGATCCAACACTAGATTCTTCTAGGTCTAATTCTCCAAATATCTCCATAGAGCACTTATTACAAGTTCCTCAAGCTAATCAACGTAGGATTCCACCAGAGACGTCTTGGTCAAAAGTGATTACTCCTCAACAGCCATCGACATCAGCTGTAACTTCCACCGAAAAAAGGTTACCATCTCGTTCTGAAAACCCTCCATGTTCAGTTGTCAAAAAAGCTGCACTATCTGCTATAGGAAAACCATTAACCTCGGCTGTTTGAACACTTCAAAAGAAAATAGCTTCAAGAACCAAAGTGAAGCATGCGTTGGAAGCTACAACGAAGACGTTTTGAAAAAGAATGGTGCTGAGTGGATCCAATGCACCTTTTGCCTAATTTTTCCCAGTTGATTAACCAGTGGCGTTCGTGTGTGATGCATGTGCAGCAGCGAGTCCTATTAGATACATACAATCTTAAGAAAATGTTATCACGGACTTACCAACAGTGTATCACGGAGTTACCAGTAATAATAGTTAATAAGATTTTTTTATTGTCATTAACCATTAATTGGAAACATAAGTTTTCTTGGTATTGGAATTTATACTTAAATATATGTTGTTTAATAAGAGTTTACCCTATTAACTGTATCCTCCGATTGTATTTTAAAAATGTATTGGCTCACATATAAATAATGGGTAACATGTGGATATTTCTGTCTTCACAAAAGTGAATAATGTGCCTGGAATTATAATTATTTCAACTTTTTTTATTGGACAAGTCGCTGTACAATTTAAGTAACTAATGCATGCTTAAGTGTGAAGAGTCAAGTCGGATTGGCGATCACCGTAAGTATTGGGGCAATAGATGTTTGATTGACAGAACGCGGCTAGTGAATTCATGACACTATCACTTTTTCTTAAAAACCACACTAAGTAGAATTACTGCAATAACAGAACAGAAAAAACGGAAAATACCGAAAAATATTGCAAGCAATATACAGGATGTCAATCTCTTATTTAACGAGAAAATGAAACTTGACAGGTACGAAGCTGTCACGGAATGGGCTTACTATTTGATGCACGTTTCAATTTTCTGTTGCTGTCGGTTTAGCCGAAGACGACATCAACTTTAAGATTTTAAATGGGACAACATCCTATATATATGCTTAGTTCAACCGTGTGACATCTGTAAGCATCGCTAAACCTTCATTTATAAACTTCTTGGAAATCTTTCCTTAGATATAATTTCCAGAAGGCTCTCAATTGAGACTGCCTTTGGTTCTAGAAATTCATCCCTTAAAAGGAGTTTTGAAAGCTGCACATTTAACTAAAAATCATTTCTTGTCTGACATAATATACATATACCTGTCTTTTTGAAAACCATCAAGTTCCTAGAAAAGCCTAAAAGAGATTTTTTTCCTAAAATATTCTATTTTGACCATGACCATGTAGTATGTGGGAATCTGAACGAACGGATTCTTATTAATTATAATCACCTTCTTTATGGTTCTTTTCCTATTACATCTTTATAAATCTCCTGTCTTAAAATAGCAGCATAAATTACACCTAGGAAGGTATGATTACTTCAAAATTATTTATTATTGTATAACGCTATAATTTATTGCATTCTGTTAATTATCCCGTAAGTATTAATTAGTATATTTCTAACACAGATAAGATTATATAAATACAGTTTAATAAGCAGTATCGTGGAAAATGTGCTCATCATTATTGTTCAAACAACAGAAATAAAGACGCACAATATTATATGTAGTTAATTATTATTAAGTAAGGTTTATAATAGTAGTCTTTTTGTGCTGTTTTTGTTAAACGTACTACATAGTAAAGCAATTTAAACAATTTTATGGGCTATTAACTTCTATTATTGAAGTAAATTTGAAAAGTTAACTACTCTATTCGAAACCTATTAGTATTTACTATTCAGAATAAACGAGGTTCAAAGAGTAATCCTGTTCGCAGCTTCTGTAGGTATCCTGCTGTTCATATAGACAGGTAAAGCTTTTTCATTGACGGAATTAGGAAGAATTACGTTTTTACCTGGAAATGTTTATTTTGAAGAAACTCCGTTGGTTTGTCCTTATGGATTATTATTAGCAAGTTTAAAGATTCGTGGGAATGTATACCATTATGCTGTGCTTGAGATAAGCTAGGATTTCATCATATTATAAAAATAAAGGTTGTGCAGTTTATTCAAATGCAAATATGTCCCGATTTGATTATTTGTTGGATTTAATGAGCATTCTTAATTCTACAACACGTAAATATTTTTTATTTCTGAAAAGGCGGAGCTCAGCTTCCGAATTCTGATCAAGCTATATAAATGATATTATTAGAACTATTTCACAATAATTATAAAAATTAATTTAAAAATAAGATTAATTTGTAACAATATAAGAATTTTATGTGTAGAGGCGGCACAATGAAATATAAATTATGACTTTATGAATTATTATTATTTAATACATAAATTCTCGAAGCAGATGTGCAGACTTCACACCTGTCGTATTCATCGTCTTAACTACACAATAGTATGAGAAAAAACGAATGGACATCGATGAGGATACAAAAATTAACTAATTTTACTTTAGAAGTATCAGTAACGCCGAAAACTAAAGCGAAATCTACATAACTTAACCTTGACAAATGTCTTGTAGAAGTCATTTCAAAGGAGGACAGTCTTTAAGTAAGTTGGCGTTTATTTTACCAAATTGATTTCTTTGTAGGAAGTTGATTTTGCTGTTAGTAAATATTTACACCAAGATTACTACATAGTGAGCTATAAGTATAACCAAGTACTTAGTTCAAATTGTACTGCTAATATAGCAAATTACACTTGTTCGCCATGATTATGATAAACATTCTGATGGACATTTTGTTACATAAAGAACCTGCTAAAATTAAATGAAGAAAAATGTCGGTTTCAAATTAAAAAAACTAGACCTTAATCATTTTTCTGTAATCAGGTTTCCTCTCTACATTATCTATAATGTAAGTATCGTCTACAATAAAAGCACACCAGGAGATTTTAATAGCAGATCTCAATGGTAGAGTGGGGTCAAGAATAAATGTTGTTGGACCACATGGGGAAAACGTATAAATGCCTCCGGGGAAATTTTAATAAAACTGTGCAAATTTTAAAATTTTTACCTTTTACTTCCGTTACAAAAATATTCATCGGTACACCTGGGAACGACCATCAGAATATCAGAAATCAATTATTATCGATTACGTAATATCGCGTCAGAAACCACAAATAGTACCTCAGGATTGTAGAGTAAAGATGGGGTCAAATTGTGGCCCAGGCCATTATTTGGTGGTAGCTAAAATAGTTTGTCCCTACAACCAAAGACATCTAATAGCAAGAAACCTAGAACAAGAAGAAGAGAAAGATTTCAATAGTATCTTCTGAAGCACGAAAGTATCCACAATCTCTTTCAACGAAGAATAGAGGTAGAGTTAAGAAACATACAACGCAACGAGAGCATCGAGGAGAAATATGGCAACGTTAAAAAGATATAATTGAAAAAATAACAAGAGAAACGCCTGGCACAGAAGACAAAAAAAGAAGAGAAGCAAACCCTCATGAATAACAGAAGAAATAAACCAAATGATGCTGGAAAAAAAATGAAGTGTACAACTAAATTACTCAATAAAGCTACTCATAACAGAGAAAAGTACCAGACACTAAATAGAGAACTGAGAAAAAAATAAAAGAGGCAAAGAATAATACGAGGGAACCGAAATGTCTTCAAATAGAGAACTGTATAGGGGAATCACAAACCGCAGAAGTATGGAAAACCATTTCCCATATTAAGACAGATCGTGCGAATAAAGGAGTTAGATAATTTGATACCATATGGAGAAGACACCACGAGCATTTACTGAAAGAAAATCGACAGGAATACCAAGAAGAAGCACAAGAGATGGACGACACAAATGCGCATAATGGAGTGACAGTTACTGTTGAGAAGGTTCATATATCCTTCAAAAATAAAAGCTGGCCGATCACCATGACCAGGAAATATGACAGCAGAACTATTAAAAGCAGGGGGACCATATTTGGAATAGCGGTTAGTACAATTAATGAGCACCTGTTGTCTGCAAACCAAAACACCAACAAAATCGAGAAACTCGTATTTGGTGTCTATCCTAACTGCTATAGAGGCCTAAACGTAAACTGCACTATAGAAGGCAGACTCTTTAGTAAAGTAATTAATGAGAAAGTCAAACAGAATATCTGACATAAAATAGGAGAAGAGCAGTCGGGTCGCTCCTGTACTGAAAACCCATTCATACTCCAACAGCTGGTGAAAAAGCAAACAGCAGTAGGAGCAGAGATACATATGTGCTTCATAGATCTACAAAAGGCGTACGATACTCTACCTAGATCTAAGTTATGGAAAGCCTTACAAAACCTAGACCTAAATAAAAACCTATTAAAAATAATAAAAGAAATGTACCGGACAGATTAAGAAAGGCACCCGATTATCTAGGAAGCTAAAAATTACCAAGAGACTTCGACACGGATGCAGTATGTCACTCCTTTTATTTAACTTGTATGTTGAAGAAGCGCTTAAAAGATGGAAAGCGCATTTCGTGGAATGGGAACACCAATAGGGAATCAAACACTTTACACCCTCAGCTTCGCGGACGACAAAGTGATCCTGGCTTAGGACTTTTACGACCTAGAATTTATGATCCGAAGATTATATATTGAATATGAAAAACGGAACCTACAATTAAGCCTAAAAAAGACCGAGTATCTAACTGTAAACTTAAAGCCAAGGTTTGAAGTCCTGATCAGTGACAATGTTGAGGTGGATCAAGTGGATAGGTTTAAATGCCTACATTGACAGAAATGGGTTGGGAAGTACAGAAATATAAGAACGAATTAACCAAAGTTGAAAAATAATAAAGTGCTTAAATTCTCTTTCGTGGGACCGAAATACATATATCCAATAAGAACAAAAAAAAATAAGTCAAACTATGGTAGTATCTGTGCTGTGCTATAGATAAGAAACATGAACACTAAATGTGGAGATGAAAAAAAGATTGTGCGCGGTGGAAATGGACTATTTGAGAAGGAATGCTAGGATATCTGAATTGAAAGGGAGAACAAACGAAGAAGTTAGAACTATAATGAAGCCAAGAGATACAGTTGTGAACAGAATTAAGAGAAGAAGCCTAAAATGGTACGGACGCCTCTTAAGAATGAAGGACGGGCGCTGGCCAAAACGAGTTCATCAGTGGGAACCGCCAGAAAGAAAAAGAGTGGGAGGCCGCGACAGTCATGGAATGAAGACATCAAAGAAAGGATGGAAGACCACGATCTTGAAGAAGCTCATGCCATGGATAGAGAGGTTTAGAGAAGGCAAACAGGAATACAGTAGAAAGCTGTCAACAATTTACAATATTAATTGACCTATTCTATAAGTTGTAACGGTTACTTTTGGTTCCGTTACATTTGTTTATATTTATGGTGTACTTTCGATGTGTTCTTGTTTTTTACCAGTTTTCTCTAGTTGTAAGGTTTGTTGATAGTGGTGAGTTCACATTGATTGGGCAATTATTTTTGTAGCTTCTTCAATCTTTAAACCAATTTCTGGGCTTTTTTATTTCAAGCTATTTATGGTAGTACCAAGACACAGGGTATAATTCCTCATACATTTAAATTTTTATATTTGTGGAACTTTTATAGCTGGGATTTGTAATTGTTTTACTGCATTATAGATATTGTTAGCAAATTTGATACTGGGATTTTCTTGTCACGATTGTACATTATATTTTCACCTTTAATCATTATCTCCTAAATTCTCGTTTTGTTTCATCTTTGAGACTCGGATAAGTGGTCAGGTGTTAATTGGTTACTTAATTGTAATTTACAATTATGCTGGAGTGAGAATTGAGACTTTATCGATTTATACTTACCTCTACGCTGCCAATCAAAATAAGGCTTGTTCAGATTTTTTATTCCTCAAGTCGCCTTTTGTTTAGTTCAAGTTTTTAATTTTTTGAGAACAGGATTTCCTTTGGAAAGAAATCTGGATTTACGATTCGCGCAGTGGAACGATGATCCTCGTTCATGACATGTGTCGTAGTAATTTGAAAAGGAACATTTAATTTTTATTGAGTGTATCAAGCCTCAAACAAGCGAGGGTAAGCAAGCTAGCTTCTTGTCTTTCTATTATTATTATTTTATCTAGCTTGTTCCGGCCTCTAACATCTAGAGGTTGGTCTCATGAAGTTTCTTTGATCCCGCTATACTCCAAGATCATCTAGTTGACGTAGGGGTTCTTCCACGCTTAAGCAGATGTTGCTGGATTCTAAAAAGAATGCAGGGTCAACGCAACCGTCGGACAGCTGGACAACAGGCCCTACCTTCATCACGTATGCGCCGTTAAATTTATAAAATTTACAATTCACGTTAGATTTTTCTTAATTACGATTAATCCTCAAATTTCGTTGTTATTTAAGTTCACTTAAACGCGTTTTGTTTTGAATTTATAAATGGCCTTGATTATTTGGAAATGGGTTCTGTTTTGAGTTTCAGTACTTAAAAGAAAAAATTATTAAAACTTAGGAAGCGTTTGTTAAGAAGGGTGTGTTTTTTGTGAATTTGTTATAAATTCTACATTCCACAATTATAGCGCTGCAGCACGGAATTATTTTTTTGGTAAGTTAGTTTAGCCACTGAATTTAGCCGGCCTAAGACCTGTACAGTCTTAGTTATACTACAGTAAGTTATTCTGATCCATGGGATCCGGGTCTTGGACCATACCCACTTACAATTAATATTGCAAGAAAGCAAGGAATCTCTTCTGCTATAACATTGGGATCTGAGCAGTTCCTAAATGTTAAATAACTTCTTTGTCAATAAATTTCTCAAAGATATCTACACAGGAGAGTTCACTAAGATGTACACAATTTGTTTCAGAACTGTACTAAGTAATCTTGTCTTTGAAGTTTAATTTTTTTTTGGTAATATCTTTTCTATTATTTCACTTGTTTTATTCAAGAAAGTTATTTCGTTTCCCTTTCCTGCTTCCATTCCTTCTAATTCCCGATAATCTCAATTTTCTTTTGTACCATCTTGATAAGGGTTATCCTTTGTGAATTACTAAGCTTAATTTCTGCTTTTGCAACAAGCTGTTGGCCACTCAGATTAGCTAACATACTTTCGCCCTCATCTCCCGAATCTTCAACGGTTATCTGACTAACCTCTGGAGGTTCTATAAAAATTTGATTCGTACACATCGTATCAAAAGCCTCTTCAAGAGTAAAACCAGGTCTGTATTAGAATAAGCCATTTATTAGTATATCAAAGAAAAATCTCAGTCTTCTGTTCATAAAATTTTAATTTGCTTCTCAATACTTTCAGCTGCCATTTAGAGCGCCATCTAACCATAATTATTTCAAATATGAACGTGGACTCAGATAAAGTAGAGCCCTGTTTGTGTTACATATAAGTAAGGCAGCATAGTAAGTAAACAGCTCTATAAACTGTAATTATATGTATTATGTGTGATATATGTGACTACTACGAAGTAAGGTAACACTAAAGGATAGAAAGCTTTTACTACAATTTAGTTTTTATGACCACATACAGATTATGTTATTAACTTATTATGTACAATTTACTAAAAGTTGTCACACAGTCTTACAATCATTTTACCTGCAGGATAGTACTAATTACATTCAATGAAGTTTAATTAATCTGGATATTGCGTTAGATTTGTCTCCACTTTGTTAGTACAACATCAATTAAGGAAGCTATAAATATCACATCCAAGAACAAAAATTAGAAATTGTCAGTAAAGTTACAATGTGGGAAAAATATTGAGAAGAGAGGACAGAAAATAGTGATCATCTATGTGTGTATTTGTGTCCATCAACTATTCACTGCTCGTTGGAGAAATGAGTCATTCTCTACAATTGTCACAACGAGGTGTACTTACTTTCTTTAGAAACAACACTAAACCAAAACAGTATTTAATTTAATAGACACATTGCAACAATAAATAATAAAATGTTTAATTGCCTTAATAAGAACACAAATATATAGAGACGTTGATAAAATAGTTCAACAAAAAATAATAAATAAATAACGCAATCAAGCTGATAGATGTTGCAACAAAACAACAAAAACATTGTCTTGTAGTACAGCATATCATTTAGAAAATGCACTTGTAAAACATAAACCAACACTATCAAAAGCATTTAAAACATACCGAACACTTTTCAATCACTTCTCTATTATGCAATTATGAAAGGAAAAAGGACAATTTAAAACGATTCGTTTTATAAAATACAATCAGTATTTGTTCTGAAATCTTATCTTTCTTCCTTGTCGTTTCGCTTTTTCTTGGATTTGTAGCATAATGGGAACAAATTAGAAGAATTAACTCCATTTCTTTATTTTGAATAATTTCAACTTGACCCTGGCACTAATTAAAAGATTTTTGAAGAAATTTCTTGAATTCTTTAAAGTACTTCCGGACTACACTTTCATCAATAAAAAAAAGAGCAAAATCGTCATCAGTCTGTCTTTCAACTACTAGATGCTTTCACTGACGGTATAGGTTTTTATGGTTTATCTAAATGTTCGTTGGTAAAAAAATTAATTACTGTGGATAAAACGTTATCTGCTGTTCAAAAGTCGTATTTATTAAACGCACTTAACACCAGAAATCGTCATAAAAACACTTTCTTTTGATTAGTTTTTGTTCATAATGTGCATTAATAAGGAATTTGGTTGGTTAATTACATGAAATCTTAATTTATCAACTTGTGTTTTTATAAATTAAAACATTAATTAATTGGGATTTAAACTTGATAATTTATGCAGCTAGAATGAATCACTGCTTGTACTTAAAATAGTTATTACATTATAAAATGAACTTTTTGTTGAGGAATGAAATAAAATATAAGGAAGAAATCTAGGAAACCTAATTGCTGGACATTATACCCAAATATTAATTATATTGATGTAAAAAAATATTTGTTCTAAAATAAGTTTCATAACAACTTTAGATGGAATGATAAAATGCATTGCGTATGGAAGTAGGAACTTAACCTTTAACCTGAGAATTATTCCATCTTCATCTTTTGAGTAATGTTTAACCCGAGCTAACTTTTAACCTACCTGACCTAACTTCTAGACTTTGTCTAACATTCAATCTAACAAGCTTAATTTACAAGAGAAAAACTTTGATTTTGTAAACATTATTCTATTGAAACTGTTGTGAAATACAATTTTGTCTGAATTTTAATCTTCAAGTATCAATTTTATTTTATTTTTTTTTTATTCAATCAAATCACCAATTAGTTTTCTTAAGATATACGCTAATAATAATCAGATTTAAATAAGCTATAAATTTCTAATGCATATTTGATGTTATTTAAATGAAACCAGTATTAAGTCCTACGCTATTAATTTTCGTCTTTTTAACCTTCACATTCACCAGCAATTCTTGAACGAAATACGTGCACTCTAACATGCATTCAGGGTAGTTTAGGACTTTGGTCCTGCTGGAAGTGCACAAAAATAAACTTATTTGACAACTGATTTACGAAAATACGCTATTACTCGTTATCAATACGTCCCTATCAATTCCATAGGTGCATCAATGACCTCAATTTTTCCAAGTTTCCATTTCATAGGCGATTGGTTGATTTTCTTCTTCTTTTAGTCCGGAGCTTAGAAACATTATTCCTTACTCCATCGCATCCATAAATATTGCTTGATCTGTGCTGTTGATATAACGACAATCGATTTGTTGATGAAATTGTTAAAACTGACTCTGGTGCTGACTGATGTTGGCCTATCAGCAAGTGTGAAGAGATTAAAGGAATAAGACCGTGTGGTGAGTCAGACAAGAGTGGGAGAGGTCTCGAATTTAAAATCGGCTCTAATGTAAACACAACATCTTTCTTCGTCAATTTATGATGCTTGACACTTTTTATTCCAGTCTCCCACAACACCCAAAATGGGGAGAATCAGAAGGTATAATTTTTTTAAAAGTTACGAAGAAGCTTACCTCTTCTAGCTGAAAATCGCTTCAAACATGCCAAGAATGCATCTTTACTCAAACCTGTGACCAATTTCAAATTGACGGCTTTGGTTACAGAGCAGATAAATAAACAAACATACGATTTGGACATTTTGGTCTATGTCGGCAACTTGGAATACATCCGTGCACCACATCTTCTTCGAAAATTATTTCCAGGAATATTAAATGAGTCTGTCGCGTCTGAGTAATAAGGTATTTGGAATTTTCTGAAAAGGATATTCAGCAAAATTTATTCCCAGCAAGCATTTTGGCTGAACTCGTCGAGATAGTAAATCTGCCGAGTTGTCCTTAGAGGGTACATGACGCCAAACGTTGCCGTTGGTCAAAGTTTGAATTTCTAAAGCACGGTTACTTATCATAGTCAAATAAAAACGCACATTTGTCAAACGTTAAACGCAAAAGGAACTCCTGATCTTTTCATCCAATCTTGTTAAAGTAAAAGCAACGCATAAATGATATGCGCCCCCTTGGATTTGGCGCACAACAAATCTATAAATATCGACGTTATTTAACGACGGTAATTCCGTCCTAAATTCTAGGAAGTACTATTTTTGCTACTACGACATATGGTTTCAAAAGACCCAAGGCATCATCATCAACTGACTGTTTGCGCTAAGTTCTGCCAAGCTCTTTTATTACTCGGAACTTTCTCTATTTTGTAAACTTTGATATTTAATGTTTTCGCATTTTCATGTTTTCCGAAATCAACAATCTTGGCATCTGAATTAACCCCTTCAGCATTTTTCAAAATCTCCTTGTTATTAGAATATAAAATGTTCTTAATTCAAAACAACTTTACTTTAAAATACTGGACACGTCCGAACAAATATGAGCCGCTTCATTTATAGTATCTGCACTACTTAATAATTGATACATGTTTAGCCGCTCGTCTGTAGTTCTCATACCAAAGAAGGTGCTGTAAGAATTTTTGTTGAGATACTAAAAGAAAAGTCCAGAAGAATTCATCCGAAAAAAAAAACGAAAATCTATTAACATTGATGAAAGAGATGATGAACGAAAATGAAGAAATGATGAAGGAGATTAAAGAAATGCGGAAGGAACAAAGGGAATATCAACAAAAAATGAACCAATTGATAGCAGAAAATAATGACTTACGATAAGAAGTTAAAAATATGAAATGAAAAATAGAAAACAATGGAGAAATAAGAAAAGGAAAACAATATTACAGTGACAGGCTTGCCTATAAAAACAAATGATGAAAACCAATTAAAGGCAGAAATGGAGATATTTATTGCAAGAATAACTGAAACAGAACCAAAAATAAAAAGCACAAAGAAACTAAGTGCCAAAACTTGCCTTATTGAGATGGAAAACACTACAGAAAAAATTAAAGTAATGTCAAACAAGAACAAATTAAGGAACATAAAGGAGCACAAAATATTTATAAACAACAAACTCACTAAAAAAGAACAAGAAATTCAAACAAGAATTAGAGAGGCCGAAAGAAAAGCGAAAGGAAATAAAACCCAAGTAAGGTACATGAAACTTACAATTAACGACAAGATTTACAAATGACAAGACAAAGTTGTGGAATAACAAGAATCTCAAACAACACTATAAAGAGAAATAGATGGTAGACAAATAAAATCCAACAACTAGTTAAGGATAAGAAAAATAAATGGAAGAAATATCTACAAACAAGAAATGACAAAGATTATAGTGAATATAAAAATGCGAGGAACAGTGTCAAAAAAGCGAACAAAGAAGGTAAACAAAACTCATGGGAAGAATTCGGCTATAAAATGAAAGAAAACTATAGAGAAAATCAAGTTATTTTATAATGTCCCAAAACAACTAAAAGAAAAGAAACGAGTCAAACTAGAAAAACATCAAAGATAAAAAAGGAAATATATTGAGCGACGAAAAAGATATCATTAAAAGATGGAAGAATATTTTGAAGATCTAACCAAAACAATCCAAGTAGAACTGGTCCAATAAGAAGAAATTTATAACAGAGACCCGAATAATAATACAACGTTAATAACAGAAGAAGAAATTGCTAAAGCAATCAACAAGTTTAAATTGGACAAAACGCCGGGACCAGATGACATCACTAGAGAAATGTTAAAATAAAGGGACAACAACAAGAAAGAAAAGTTTTTAAAGATACTAAATGATACTATTGAAAAAAAAGAGATACCCAAAGAGTGGAATACGGGTATAATACGCCCACTATATAAAAAGGGAGACCCAAAAAATTCTAACAACTACAGAGGAATCACACTGACAAGTATCCCCGCAAAAGTATTTACAAGAATATTATAAAAAAAAAAGAATAAGAGAACAAGTAGAGGCATCGATAGAAGATACACAATGTAGTTTCAGGAAGAACAGAATCACCCAGGACTTAATATTAAGATAACTCAGGGAAAAATTACTTAGAAAAGGAAAAAAACTACACGTCTGTTTTCTAAATTTACAAAAGGGTTTTGACAGGATAATAAGAAAAGATGTGTGGAGCAGTCTGGAAAGAAGAGGAGTGGATGCGGGAATGATCGATATTACCAAAGCACGATATAAAGGAAACAGAAATAAAATAACTAACTACACAACAAAGAATCGACCGAATTTAAAACAAAAATTGGATTAAAACAAGGAGTCCGCTTTTATTCTCAATTGTTATAGACGAAGCTGTAAAGAAAAGTAAACAGAGAAGCATAAACACGAAAATAGGATATCAGAAATTGAAAACGGTGACAAATTAAGAAATTATGTTTCCGGACGATATGGTGTTAATAGCAGACTCAAAAAGTGCTCTACAAAAAGTTCTAGATATATAGCAAAAAGAACCAAAAACAATAAACATGGAAGTAAACATAAATAAAACAAAAACTATGATAATTTCAAACAAAGAAAAGAGACATAGAATCCTAATAGATAAAAAAGAGGTAGAACAAGTTAATAGCTTCAATTATTTTGGGCACCATATAAGAAAATGAAAAGACGGATAAGGAAATAAATGAGAGAATGGGAAACGCAGGTAAAATATACAATGCGTTGAGGAACCCCTTTATGGGAAAAAAAGAAGTGGCCAAAGAAACAAAATTGGAAGTATATAAGAAAGTTGCATGGGAGTGAATCATGGCCATTAACCAGAGCTGGGTAAGTACAACACAAATGTACTTAAGTACAAAGTACAAAGTACATTTTTGTGTAAGTACTTAAGTACAAGTACTAAGTACTTTAAAAAAGAAAAGGATTTAAATACAAAAGTACTTAAATACAGATAAAATGTACTTATTTCCTAACTTATTAGAACTTTTTCAAGTGTTTTTTTAAATTTATTTTCTCTTTTTTACATAAGCAGTATAAAAATTATAATAAAAAACGTATGATGAATGTCTTTATCCTAGCTACAATATAAACTTTTAGTTAGTTTATATTAACTTTGGTTTTATCTTCATAATGAAAAATAAAATATAAAAAACTTTTCTCAATGTAAAATTTAATTAAAAAAACAAAAGAAACGGAACTAGGCTCATCAGCATATACTTACATAAGGAATTTTCCTAAACCTAAGGATAAAACATCGACAATCTCTAATAGTAGCATCATCAGATTGCAGTCTTCACAAACACCAAAAGCTGTATCAAACACAGAATAAATGCGACTTGTGATATATCTGAGAAGAGTGTAATAGAAACATTTACATTTTATGCACAAAGTAGTACTTATATAGATTGAGAAAGTACTTGTATTTGGAAAGTACTTACATTTGGAAAAGTACTTGTACTTGGAAAAGTACCTGTACTTGTACTGCGTCAGATGTATTTAAGTACCAAGTACAAGTACAAATACAAAAAAAGGATTTATTTATGGTTTTTCAAGTACATTTGTGATGTACTTACCCTGATCTGCCATTAACAAGCAAAACAAAGAGTAAAATTACAGTCACGGAGATGAGATTTCTGAGGAAAATCGATGGAATAACAAGAAAAGATAAAGTCAAAAACGAAACGGTCACATCAAAATTAAAAATTACACCTATCGGAAAAATAATAGAAGAAAGACTGCTCGGATGGCTAGGACGCCTACTTAGAATCGACGAAACTCGGAAGGCAAGAGAGATTTACGAAGTCAATGTACTAGGGAAGAATATAAGAGGAAGATGGGAAGAACAAGTGCGAGAAGCGGTGGAAAGAAGAGGAATAAAATGGAACTAAAGCAGGAAAGTGGTACAAGACAGAAAATTGTGGAAAGAAAAAATTTGAACTAGTAAAACAAACTCAACTCAAACATAACCCTACAGCGAAAGGTACCAAATGGGTTCCAGCTTAAGTTAACTCAATCTTCCACGTAAATGTGCATATTAGTGCATTTGCCCTGTTACAAGTAGAGCCTGATGCTATCCAGTCAAACTTAAGTTTTTCGAAGCATAGGCTTTCTTGGCCCTAAGTTACCTTGACCTATGCAGAGTGGCCCCCAAAACAAATCTGAACCTATAGTATATCGATTCTATTACGCATGAGGAAAGATCGATCAGCTAGTTTAATGTTACCCGGTATTTTTAATTGTAAAGCGTCAACATTTACTGTCGGTATGCTTTCAGATATTGAATCAATTACAAAAAAAAAATTGTAGATTCGTAGACGTTGTGAAAGGAATGAACTAGGCACCAGCTCGAATTTACAAGTAATGCTAGAACAAATTTTTCACTTTTATTAACTCAACACTTCAAACGATGGCATAAGTCTTTCGTGATAAAGCTCGACTGCGATCCGCAATCAAGCAGGTCACGTATAGTGTAGACATTGCAATCAGCGTCCAAAAGTTGGATCTACCGATTCGCAAGCTGAGAGTACGAGACCCGCCTCGTTAGCTGTCGCGGTCATATGTTGATGGGAAACTGAAATAAGGTTTTGAAGTGATTATAAATAAGTAATTTATTATTATCATAGAAGTCTAAAAGTGCTTTCCACGCTTAGTCACAGTAAAGGAAATTTCTAAAGACTATAACCTGAGCTGTGGCTTGTTCCAAAGACGCCGTCAAATAATGGAATTTTTGCACATGAATTAACGATTCACGACGATTAATAAGTATCTCGGAATTCAAGCTAGCACTGATACTGACCGTCATACTTAGGCAGATTTACAGTAGGACGGTTTATTTGTTTGTTGGTTATGACCTTGATTGCCTTGAAATCCGCGATTCCACTACTGCAACATTATCATCATCGTCTTTCTCAATACGGGAAAGAATCTTTTTTTTCAATGCCAAAAGAAGAAAATAATTGTTTTCAAATATTTCCCTCTTTTCATATCTCTTCAATTGTTTCTTGCGTTTCTTCCAAGTCTCGCTTGTTTTGTTCTGAATCTAACGTTCTTCCTTTCAACTTATTATCTCTAACCAGAAAGTTCGGTTTTATTAGATAAAACATTAATGTATTTTTAAAATGTGGTTTAATCCTCCCGCGTTTTTTAATGTTTTCTGAAATTTAAATATAAACTGTTCCAATTTTACTATCAAGTCCCATTTTGTGTTTTTGAGAAAATCAGAGTCAAAATGGTTCTGAAAAGGTCTATTTTATTAAAAACCTTGGGTTGATTTGGTGTGAAATCATGTTATGTAAGTATAACCAATACAAATGAATGCAAATTGTCTGCAATTTCCGCACTGTATTCTATTTACACTATAGCATTATATCACAGAATGACAGTGTTACTTGTATTCCGAATTAATCTGACAACACCGTTTGAAATAACATCAATCAACCACTAAAAGAGATTATTTTGGTTTGTGGCAATTGAGCAATATAAAAAATGCACCTTTCACCTTCGAAAGACTTTTGTAACGTCGTCGGTCGTTGTAATTTAGAAATACGAGCAGATATAAAATCTAGATAAAGCTATCTTACTGTTCAAACGCAATTTATTTTCTTCTAAACGTTAATCTTTACAAAGTTTATAGAAAGCTTTACTTTTTCCATGAAACTTATTTAAATCTTTTCAGCTAACCTTACGATTTCGCAACACGTGATATACAATACAGGTTTTTTAAAGAAATTTACGACCCAATGAACTAATTTCAGATGTATTTAGTAAACGTGATAGATAAAACATAACAAAAAAAAAGAAGTTATTGGAGCGGCTGGTTTATATTTTCCGATGTATACAAAAAGAGCATTGATTTTAATATATCCTTGTTCCAGTTGTTACGGGAACGGAAAATTTTTAATTTTTACTCAATTCTTTTAGTTTATTTTTTTTCTAGTTACCAACATCATCTTCACGTTTCGTAATATCTAGTAAACGTTTGAACCAAATAGATTAAAATTTCAAACGCATTTAACCGTCCTTGGACAATATAAAATTAATCAAGTTTTTATGAAGTTGCATTGTAAGTGGAATAGTGAGGAAATGTAAAAGTGTTATTACGATCTATTTTATTATCATGATACAGAAGATGCTGTAATTAAATATTGAGGTTATGGAATTACCAGATCATTGAAAAATATGGGAATCCTTTTAATATGGGAACTATTGATCAATATATTATGAAATTAAAACATACAGAAGTTATCACTATAACGATAAAATTTCAAAGACCTAGGTTACAATAGTTTAATGTACCCTAAATGTAAAGTTGATTGACCTTTCCCAATTTTAACGCGTTATTACAATAATTCGATAAAGCTAAATAAGTATATTTAAGGCGATACAGAATGTTTATTCTGTTTAGTGTTATATTTACTAAATAGTTGTTTACTATTACCCTAACATTTTACTTTGATTCAATAATAAATTAATAATGTTTTTTAATGCGTTATCAGTTTGTAAAATTTACACAATTTTAGTACCAAATAAATAGAAAAACATCATCAGTTCCTTCTAACGTCCTTGATGGAAAAGTCTGTTTTTTTCCAATATAGTGGAATCTTCCTCTTACTAGGACACCTCTATTGAAAGGTCACTTCTTTCAACCCCAATATAACAGAATCCCTTTTCAGAGGATTCTGTATTAAACGAATAGGGACACTAAATCAATTAATGTTTTATAAAGAAATTTACATTTCAGCAAAAGACATTCATGAATAAAAATCGGATTTTGTGAAAAAACTAACAGAAAAGGTCTCATGATATAATTACTGCATTGATAACTCTATGCGCTTTAAATATGAGTATTATTAAAAATAAGCTTCTTGGGATATGTAAAGGAAATTTTCAGAGAAATCTGAAATGGCTTTATTTTTACATTTTTCAGACCAGCTAATTCTAATCATTGTCTTTAGAACATTGACAGTTTTTTATATTCTGAATTGCTTTAAATAATAAACAAACTTAATTATTATGGATTGACTAATTAGTTGAAGGTCCTGATTATTATTAAGTCATTTAGAACACTTCTTTAAAATAATGATTCTCTCTCAACTTCAGCAGTAAGAAATTTTTTTAAATTGTTGTTATATTTTTGTATTTTGAGTGTAATAAAATTTTAGTTCTAAACATCAATGGACAATTTTGTGGTTGAAAATCCGTTTCAGTTTATTCTGTTCTTATTTATCTATTTCTTGGGACAAATGCCTTTAATTGGACCCACCTCCGATATCCAGATGAAACGAAGTTTTTTTTCTTATTTCGAAGGCTCCACTGAAGTTCGAACTCGGTATCTCCTGGTCTGTAGTTGTTCTCATAAACAACTGAGCTACCGGTTGTTTCTGACATACACTTAAAATATTTATTATAAACTATCGCCAATGTTATGTTGATATTTCTTTCAAATTATTGGATTGCGGCCTTTTCTATCCAAGAATAGATACACAATGTTAATAGTGATGAGGGAAAATTAGAAGTTAAAAATTAAATCATGAAACTAAAATGTGGCAATGTCACTATGGTAATCAACATTGCGCTGCAAAAGTACTTAATGTGCCGTCTAAACAAAGTTTTTCTGGAATAGGAAATAAAAGCATCTCGACCCTTGATGAATATGATTTCTCTGTAACGTTATAAGAGATTAACCTAAATTGAAATAGTTATGAGGCATGATTATGGTCTTGACCTAAGGCACAATGATGTTCAGTTTATACTGCAAGGCCGAGCAAAAAAATTGAGAAATGTGTAAATGTCAGGATTTAGAGTAATGCTGGTAAGCAGACAAAAAGAGGTTCCAACGGCAGTTCGATCTAGAAAACTAGAACATGCTGAATGCATTGAACTGAAAGCAATAATCAGCAACTTAATATGGAACAGGAAATAATTCGTGAAAATGGTAAATGGACTCTTGATCATGCCTTCGTTCTAAAGGTATTTGTGATTTGAAACAATTTGTGGGTTTTAGAGTCGAGGTATTTCTCTTTTGAATCTTCTGACCTGTTCCTATCAAACCAATAGCGACAAGCAATCTGAATGTCTTCAGGTTAAAATTGTGTTTGTTATGTAATGGCAATAAAGTACCACATGAGGCGATAGTACCACTTCTTTGATTTTTGATCAATTTCACAGAACGATTTCATCATGTCAACTTCATCAACGTGTTTATTATAGTAGTAAGTAAGCTGCGGGTACTTGACTGGTTTGACGGTGTCGTCTTTCTTCTCTCTGTTCACAGTAGTAACGCTGGTAGGATCTTAAAAGTTACTTAGAAAATTTACAGCTTTTTTGTCCATCCACTTATCTCCTCGTTTTAGTCGTTTGTTCTCCACAAAATCTTCTGGAGATGTTTGCTCTACATCTTCTCACAGTTCCACAAGAATAGGTGCCCATGCCTAAAAGGTCTCCCTGTAGCTGGGCAGTATTGAACAAATTGTCGAAGTAAATTTTATGAAACTTTTTTACAATGTCAGGTCTTAATAACTGTGGGACCTAAATTGTTCTCAGTGGCATCTGAAACTTTGCTAGTATAAATCTGAAATTGGGATACGACATGCATCCCGCCTTTATACCATCTCTTGATGGGTTTGAGGGGCATGTATTGACGCAACGTAGACCGCCCTTTGAATTCCACCATTGACTCATCAAGAAATTGACATTCAGTAGGATCATAGCATTCTATAAAAGATTTCCCTAAAGCGTTCAGTAATGGAAGTACTTTGTAGAACTTGTCAAACCCGGATTTTCCCTTTTTTGGTTGTAAAACAATTGTTGATTATGTGGATATTGCCCAGAAGCCACGAGAATCTGTCCTTTGATATCAAGGAGCTGATAAAAGGTCGCGTAACTCAAACTTAGATGACCAATAATCCTTATACCTTGGTCTGACTGTAAGTCTCAGAAAAATATTTAAAACTGCAAAGAGTTTCATTTCTGCAGCTGACGTTGGAGTAAATGCACCACTCTGTTGGGTGGCATAGAGATTAATTTCAAATCAATTTTTTCAAACAAATCCTGCGCAAATAAGCATGAAAAATCGTGCTAACATTCTAGATGGCACTTCTGTACACATGTGTGAAGCGTGGTAAATCGCTACAACCACCAATCCGCTAGCAATAAATTTTTGCATATGTAGCTAAGACGTGTAACAGACTGAGTAAAAAGCCGAGGTGTATCAACTGCGAAAAAAATCAACAGGAACACTGCCAATCTGGCATACTGACCACGTTGTCGGTTGGTTCTTTGGTCAGACCTAAAGAGATTGCACCAAGAACTTAGTTTCGGCATGTATGAAGTATTGCATAAGTATTCACATCAATCAAAAATAAAAGTTCACAATGTTACATTTCCGCATTAAACAAACAATTTAGAGAATTGAAAAAACCAAGAAAGATACTTACAGCTATAGTATTTACGTGAACAAAATTTAAAGTCTTCGGACTCTACTATGTAGTAATATGAAGATGGGACGTATGATAAGAACACGTTTTAACCTTACGAGAAGCGGACAGTGGTTTTACTTCAAATGCAATTATATGTTGAATGAGACTGCGAGTTTGGCAAAGGTATACACTTCTAATGCCCTGATGTTTGGCCCAAAAGGGAGATGGCAAAGTAACAGCTGAGACAATGCCCAAACGGGCACTAGTAGAAAATGTACTTTTGTACAAATAGGAACCTTAGTACCTTAGACCTTAGCGGCCGAAGTGCTTGACGCAAATTATAGACTATCTAGTGAATTAGAAATAACGGAACATAAGGCAAAAACTTGTTTTCAAGACTTAATCGATTATACCACTGAAAGAAAGGGAAAGCACAATTAATAAAACATCCAGAAGGACAGAACTAAATTATAAAAATCTTGTAATCTTTACTGTATCTATACACGTTTGAAGAATGGGCAAAGCTATAAATAACTTGATAATAATGTAATAACACAATAATGTAATGTTATAAAAGTAGAAGAAATCATAACTGCTCGAGTGTAACAAAGGAATTTTCTTTTTTCTTTGCCGTTGTTTTTTTTTTATTTTAAGCAATATTATTGCGGTTTCATTCTAATTGAATGACTTGTTACTTTCATATTCTTCTATTTTTAAACTTTTTAAAGCAACATAGAAATTCGTGTAACCACACGAAAATCCAGGGTCGTGTTGTTTATGCATTTACAGAGGTAAATGGTCATTAAAATTAAAAATTTCGAAATACACTACCCTTGAAATAAGGAAGACAATTTCTAGAAACTTTCCCAATTAGCATAAAGCGTATCTTGAATTCGAGAAAGATCTAAAAAATTAATTTTGCAAACTTAGATTCTCTCTTAACTGAACCAATTGCGAGTTTGAGAACTTCCTTTTCAAGGGTTTACCTCGGCTTGAATGCAACAAAGCAATCTATAATCCAGTTACAATCCAATAGAAATCTGTAATTTGATGAGCAAGGATGATTATGATTACGCTGAAGCGATCGCTAAATTACCAGTTAAAATAGGAAAAATGCCTTTAATTGCTCACAAACTTTGGAAAAATCTATACCAGAGAAGACAAAAAATAAAATAGTAAAAAACTTAGGTGTTAGAAACTGAAAAGCAGGTACAACGATTGTAACGTAGGTGACATCAAAATGTAACATAAATGACAAATACAAATTTTATATTTCTTTGCTTTGACTCGTGAGGAAACAAATTTGTTATTTTATTGTCCAAAACGTTTGCGTCTCCAGATTCTGCAAACTTTATAAAGAATATTTGTAAAATAAGCTTTGTACGTATAACGTAGATAGTGCCTATGAAATATCATTTCTTAAAATATCTTTTTCGTATTTTCTGGCTTAAATTCGTATACCTTTGTACTTCAAATGAATTAAACTTCCTGCTAAATTGCTTCATAGCTTGCAGCTATTAAATTAAAATGATAACAATGTGTGTAACGTAGGTGACAATGGCAAAAGTAGTTCAGCAGATTTTACAGCATACCAATTTGCTGATTAAACCATTCTGGTTTCCTGCATTTTCATTTCTTAAGTTTTCCTCATAAAAACTTACTTAGACTCTGACAACTAATTACACAAAACAAAATATTAAAGTGACATAATAACACTGCATTCGTTATTAAAAATGTATTGAGTAACTGTGACGTCATGTAGGGCTTTTTATTTGATGATCATGGTTTGAATGCCAATAAATCTTCCGCTAAATTTTTTGGTGTGGAACACCCTGTAGTTTAGTATACAACGGTGGATTTTGGAAGCGACAGTATAAAAACTTCTAATTTTAGATAATTGAAAGAAACTCTGCAAAACAAGCAAATCAAAGATCTCTTTACTTCTGAAGATTTTAATTTATTACTATAAACTTGTTATTTAATTTCAAAGAGAATTATTCTAAAGTCAATGTGGAATATAAGTGTCAAGAACAGTTGAAAGACAGTGACAACCTCTGATTACAAAGTTTATGTGTTGATGGTAAATATTTTTTTATTAAAACACATTTAAGAAGCCTTTCTGTTGACATTTTCAAGTGTTTATCTGTTATTTATTTAATTTCTTTTTAAATAAAATATTAACACAGTGTACCCCAAGAGTGATTTATTATTAATAATTACGTTTGTTTAATCCTAATTCAACAATAATAATACCCGCATATCATTCAAATTTCTGGAATGTATAAATCTCATCACTGTACTGTTGATTTCCTTACAGTTGATAAGCAAAAATTTTATCGCACCTTTTATTGAAATAATTTAACAAAACGTAAATTTTAAAATCTAAAAATGCGTACTAGAAATAAACAATTTTTTATCATGTTTTTTCTCTTTTATATCAAAACTGATGTTCTAACAATGAACTGATCTACTAACCCTGAATACACGCACTTCATTGGAAACTTACGCATTAATGCAAAAATTTAAATTCTCAACTTTATTATAATTAATTCATTAATTTACTTACACTAACTTGTTAAGCTACAAGAACTTCCAGAAAGGCGACTCCACCAACGCTGAAAACCTTGCAGAAGATATTTAAGAGGGTGTTTTGCTCTGATAATTCCACCAATACACGCTCTAAAGAACTGTCTTCATTTATACACGTTCACACAAATATTTTATTACCAACTGTTTCAATATAAAGTTTTTTTTTAAATAAATTCTTGCAGAGAAAGGTTTTATTATTTTTTCATATTATGATCTTGAACTAATTTTGTTTGTTGTACATTCCTTTTATTTTTTGCTTTAAAGCGGAAGATATTCGTGACGAGTTATTTTTTAAGAACTTCTAGGATGGTTAGTTTTAAAATACAATCACTTTCGTGTTGTTCAAGGTGTGAAAATGTCTCTTCTTGCAATTCCCACAAATTTGGTCTTTTGTCCTTATATTGATTTTAGGGCACCCACTTGCAACTTGCTCGAAAAACAACAACCAGATGCAATTTGTCCCGTTGCAACAAAACCTACACCCTTCACTTCGACTATAAATAAACACACATAATTACACGCAATTCACTTCTGTTGAACAGTTGAACGTTGACGAGGAAACATGCATCGGTTCATTGTATTGCACTAACTTCTATGTTGAATATGAACAGACTGACTGCCGGCAGCGAGAAGTGGTCGACCTACTCGATCTATGTCCTACTACAACTAGCAGGTGCATTTCGGTGGGGATAACACATTTATAAAAAGTCTTTCCCAACACTGAATGATCGCCTTTTAAACTATAAACTTGTTACTTTTACACAAGGGTCTGGGTCGTGGACTAGTAATTTTTTTGTCAGTTTACGTTGTTTACAGTTGATATACATGTTATTGTTAGGTAGTGAAAGGAATGGGAGATCAGCCGAGTATTCAAATGCTTCAGTCGAGATACTGGGGAAAAGAATAGATGAAATCGAAATTGTAATTCTTTGTTTCATTACATCGAAGGTTATGTTGAATAATCAATTGTAATTACTAATTACCCATTTAGCATTCACGTGTTGACATTTTTTATAAAATCAATATAAATGTAGGAGTTAATATCATGTAGCTTGTAGATAAATGTTTTATAAATTCATATTAGTCATGTACTAGTAGAAGGTATGTTTGAAATTAAATTTGAAAGCTGGAAACAAACAACATTGGTTCATCCAGTAATGAGCACTGGTATTCTAATAGACAACAGATAAAAACATTGCAAATTTACCATTTAGTTAGTAGAAAATCTTGATCAAATTAAAAGTATAACTGAAATATATGGCGAACCTATTTAGCTTAACTTGTAATCATATATATCAAAAGTCAAAAGAGTACAGATAGGTGCTGGTTGTTGGATGAACTCGATCAGTCTAAAGTTGATGAAAACAAAGCAGTAGGTATAGTATATAATATATTCAGTTTATGTTTCTTATTTTGATTCTAAATGATACACATTATGAATTGTGTTAGTACATTAGCATATTGTTGACCACCAAATTTGTAACCTTGCGTTACAATAATACTTACTCTAAAATTAAGACTTTTTTAGTCTTAGCCGGCTAAACTCAGAAGGTGGCCTTGAGCGTAGGATTAGGATGTTATAACCACAATAAAAGAACACAAATATATGAAAAGATATATCGAAATTAACAATTAAATAATTACAAGCAAAAGTAAGTCAAATGCAGCCAAATAATCATTAAATTATACAAAAAACATGTAAAGAAATAACCTGAAGCAAATGATTAAGCTTTTAATAAAAGTTAATACAAAAATTCAATAAATACTCCACGAGAAGAGGTCAAAGAC
>VTPC01001054.1:147421-182373 GCA_011009095.1 Ignelater luminosus
AAAAACTAATTAATATTGCAATAGAGTAATATAATAAATCGACTTCATAGGTTTAAAAACGTTTAACGGTTAAAATAAGTTTTTGCAAACATGTCCAATAAACATAACAGCATTGCGTATATAAATATATAAAGTAAAGGTATATTAACAGAAGAATTAAAATCAAAATAAAAAATTTATTTAAAAAAATTAAATTAAAAAAAACGGGGTTCGATTTGGGAACAAAAAGTGTATAAACTGGTTCAAACGAACTGCACCTTGCTTCATCTCCACTAGTCCACGATACGCACCTTACCGGGGTGTGTTTATGAAAGTAGTTGTTTCCTCAAAGAAATACAAGTTTTCTCGTTTGTCACGCGCTAACCTTTAATGAGTTTTTAGGCAACCCAACGTACGTTTACCGACCTAATATATTCTCAATTTTTTTGAAAATAGCTGTACATAGAGTAGGTAGTTTAGATTAAATTATAAGAAACATTTGTAATAAAATACATTTTTTTCTAAATTACTAAGTAATAAATATGAAAAAAAACCAATTTATTTATTGATTTATTTAAATGTAACCATTGAAGGATAGATTTTTGAGTACAAGAACAATAATGTATCTGAAATGTATTGTGATAAATTTGATTTCTTTGGATATTTGTGCATGATTTACATCATTTTCTTTAATTTAATACAATGCCATTATAAATTTGGTAAAATTAAATTTAATAACAGAAGATGCAATGGTAGCCTTTCTAGTAATTCATAAATAAATCTACACACGCCACTGACACTAGCGTAGCGACATCTGTTCGAAATATCGGTATTAGCCACCAACCATTACTTCAAGGTCATCGGCCGGCGTTTGAAAAGAACAAAGGATTTTTGAAGAGTCGTTCTACTTACCCATCTATATACTATGAGGATATGATGTATTTAATGGCAGTCTCAGTTAATCTTATTCGTCACTGTGCAGCGTCTATGGCAAGTTGCCTCATTTGCATGCTCTTCTGTCGTCCTGCTTTAGATAATCTGCGGCAGTATGCTGATTGTACTAAAATTACGTCTAGAATTTACAAATTAGTAATGTTGCAAATCGCACTTATGGACTTACAGATATGGGTTTTAAATTTTTAAGTACAACATTGCATATCTTTCTCACTTTAGAAATTATGAAAATTAAAATTTTAAAAAGTACGAGCTCATAAATAAGAAGAAAGAAGGATTTGTAATTTTGTATGTTACCTTTCCAATCCACTAAAAACAATGAATATTTACCGACTTACCGAGGTATCCTATTCTATTAACTATTAAAGTTACATTTAAACCAGCCAATGTTAACAATACATGTTTAAATTGTACGGTATATGAAATCCATTCTCCGTTCTTTTTTATTAGCAAATACGTCAATCACTCTCTTATTAAGATTCTCCATATTATTAAGGAAAGTTTTTTCAGCTGATAGCATTCCCAATGCACTGAGCCTTTCGCCCTGCGTGGAGTTTTTTTAGAAAAGTCGTGATCCTTTTCAGCATGGAGAAACAACTCTCGGCTTCGGATGTAGACATGGGAGTTGTCACTAATACTTCCAAAAGATTTAAAGTTTCTTGAAAAGTACCACACATTCCTTCTTGTGAGATTAACGATAAAAGATTGACAGTCCCCGAAACATTTCCCAACTATTCGCGTTCATAAAGTATCTGCAGTTCAGTCTTCAATCTATGTTTTTCTAAAAAAGGATAAACACTAACCACTTCAAAAAGATACTTTTCTGGAAATTTCTGGCGATATTCGGGAAATGTTTTCACCTCAAATAAATTTGTAGCTACTAGATGTCCAGTGAAACTAAATCTTGTTCTTATTTGCTGAATAATAGAGTCACAAACTTCCAAGGCTTCTGTTTTTTATCTCGACGCTGCGTGCGTGGCCTTTTTTGAGGAGGTGCGTTGTCTATTACAAGTTCCATATCAATTTCAATATTTACAATAATGTTATCCATTTGATTCCTTATATTTTGTATTTCATTTTTAAAATTCTGTAAATCCTGTCTAATCTTGACTGGGTCGGTATTGGCTTTTGTAATTGTTTAAAAATTATTTCAACGTGAAGCATTATTTTATGTCAACCAAGATATAAAATCCTTGTCTCTTAATCTAATGTTGTAGGCGCCGCACAGTGGTTTAGATTACATAATTAACAGGAAATAATAATTATTTTCCTTTACATATATTATACGAGAGTTTGGTAAGATTCTATATACCACTTTAACAATGTATCATAATATAAATCAATAAAAGAATAGATTTCTGAAGCATATATTTTGAATTTGTTTCAGTCAATTTGGAATCCATTTGAAAGGGTTTTTAGTATTATACTGAATCTTCTGATTAAATTTTCGTGCAATCCGGTTATGGCTGATATTAATGAGGGATCACGAAAGAAGATTCTGGCAGTGTTTCCATCGTTAGTGGTTCCATAGCCAGGTTTTGATTGATCTATTAAAATCCCCAGTTCCTGTCTTAACCTTTCAAAATCAAATAGTTCATTTCATCTAACTTGGCCTGACATATGTAGCTTACTTGCGAGTAGGTATTCGTCAACTAGCAAATTTTTACATTAACCATAGTCAACAACATTTCATAGTTAATTACATTTTCAGATATTGTTGTAGCAGCAAGTTCACTTATTTGCTTCTGTATTAAAGAAGTTTTTTTTCTATAATCTCTTTCGACTCTTTTGCAAAAATTAATTTAGTTACCCGGCAAACTCTTGTCGAAGATGGTGCTGGTTTTTGTCACACTGTAGTTTTTTCTTGGTTAGACTTAATTTGGCAAAATAACTGATGGGACACATATGATATTATAAACATTGAAGAGTCTTGTTGATCGTCCTCTACAAATCTTTGTCTGTAATTATTTTGGCCAGAGCTGCCATCACAACCCCACTTACATATCATTGTAAATGATTTACTTTTATTCGGTAACGTTTGCAACACTGCTCTGGTAGGAGCAAATGCGTTGTGTTGTTAGATCTAGAATGCACTATAATTATATTTCAGTGGAATTTGCTTCCAAGATCTTGTTTCATGATGGATAAATGTTAGCATCGTGAGTCTGTAATGTAGATCTTACTAAGCTTCGCATTTATAATTAAAACTAATGCCTGCTCTTCAGTAAGTCTAACAGGTCGATCTTCGCCACTAGTTCAATTTTTATATGCACGTCTATATCGTTGTGCTCTTTTTGGAGATGTGGATGTAATGTCTTGTAAAACGGACGCAGCTGAGCGCTTACAACGTTTTCTTAATTGCATCTGAGTTGCAAGCGCTAATTCTTCTGTTGAGGTTTTCGCTACCAGCTGCCTTGTTCGCATTTGCAGTTTTTTAATCTCTGGTCAGGGTCAGACTTTAAAGGAGAAAATTTTAAGAGTATAAATTATTTCTTTCCAAATTGGAAAAAAAACTGTTTTTGTGGTAGTGCCATGGCTCCTTGGTTCCTTAAAAAGGACCGCCGCTGCTAAACACTCAAAGGCACTAAATAACCAACAGTTCGAAATTACGAAACATAGAAGAATCTTTAGATAGTTCGTGGCAGTGTGCTGATTGTACGAAAAGTATGTCTGGAATTCACAAAACTGTAAAGTTGCAACTCAAATTTAAAGACTTCAGATTTTCATAATGTTATTAAATGTTTGAATATTCTGGGAAAAACGCTAAAAGTTCGTATGGTAAACTAGATGGTGCGTTTAATGTCAGTTTCAGCTGTCTTATTCGTTACTATGCAGCGCCTAGTCATCGCGGCACTTGGCAAGTTGTCTTACTTACACAGCGTTCCCGGCCCTGAAATACAAATAAAGGTTTTTTGCTCTTACATTAAACAACTTTTAAAAACACAAAGAAACAGTTCGCTGTTTATTGTTCACACATTAATGATTGTTTAAATGCTCACACGTCACCTGCTTAGCTTTTCGTGTTTAGATTGTTAAGTTGGATTGCAAAAACTTTTGTTTTAAGTTTTCACACTTTGATTAGTTTTCATCACACCGGCGTCCTCCTTACGCGCGCGGTTTTGACCCCCCTCTCCCAGCTACACTAATCGCTTTTAAAATCTAACCTACTATAGCATGACGTTTATTATTTTCTGGATCCAGTTCTATTAAAATTGGTTCAATTGAATAAAGAATGTTAACTATCAACACCTACAAACAATTTCTTCGACTTAGAGCGAGGGTCCCTTAGGATAAAAAAACATACGCAATTTCTATAATTTGCAAGATTTTTGCA
Source organism: Ignelater luminosus (assembly GCA_011009095.1). NCBI lineage: Eukaryota > Metazoa > Arthropoda > Insecta > Coleoptera > Elateridae > Ignelater > Ignelater luminosus. The sequence goes on from VTPC01001054.1 coordinate 151,689, forward strand.
TGTCTGAATGACAATTTTTGTGTCTATGTGTCTTTAGCTGTGAGAGAAAGAAAGAGATAGCTCTGTAGTTTACTAAGTAGTTTCTTCTTCCATACCCGATCAAATGCAGTCCTAAATCGATGAATACAGTCAGAATGCTCTGCTTGCGATGAAAACCGTCCTTAAACCCCTGAGTTTGCCTGTCAACATGCTTTATGCTCCTTCTATGTCTTCTAAAGCCTGCGCAGCAACATTCTTTTATATAGTTTGGAGAATACGCTTGCTAGTAATGTGCGCAGAAAACTTGTGGACGTGTTTGGTTCCTTGCCCTTCCTGGGGATGGGGATAACTTTAGTTTGCAGAATGGCTCTATACACAATTTATACACTGTCTTCTAGTTTCTTTGGGCATTCGCTGTATAAATGATCACTTGTGCATCTAACGGACTTCGGATCTAACTTGTATTGGTATCACCAAATCGCTGATAGCGATGACATTGTGATAGGTATTGATTTGGATTTGTGTTTTGGCTAAATTAGGGCAACACACTAGCAGAGTTTTCTTATTTCGAAGATATCTATGAATTGGTGGTAGGTTAAGTATTACCAGTTCAAAGATGTTACTATTAGAATCTTTGAATGTGTGATATTCTACATTATCTTGCTCGCAGAATTTTGTTTTCATTATGATTTGTTGGAGTTTTTCTCATTTGCTTAATAGATTTGTTGATCACCAAGTGCTTATTTTTTTGTAAATCAGCAGATATAAATGAAATATTTGATTTTAAAGGTACTAAAAACAAAATCACAGCGTATTTGTCAAGATTAAATTAAGGTAAAATTAACCTTAGAAATTTCAAAAATAATCGTAAACAAAACTTATACAATTCAGTCCTAAAACTATTAAGTGTGCTGCTTTGGGTTGTTCTTTATTATACAGAGTGTTACGTGCACGCATGTAGTAGACTGCGACATTTAACGCTACAAGTAAATATTTCTTCTAATATATGCGTCATTTCAACATTTATTTTTAGGTGGAGAAGATTGGCAAAAGATGAGAGCAATATTGACTCCATCGTTCACAGGTACCAAATTAAAGTTGATGTTTGATTTAATGAAAGAGTGTTCCGAAAACGTTTCCAATCACTTTTTACAACAACCTGGCATGGTGACTGTTGAGCTGAAGGACGTATTTACTAGGTTTGCCAATGATGTGATTGCCAGCACTACTTTTGGTATTACCTGCAACTCTTTAGAAAATAGAGATAACGAATTTTATCTAATGGGGAAAGCTATTTCTAATACGACCGGGTGGCGTAATTGGATTCTTTCTTTCTACAATCTATGTTCAAAATTATCAAAGGTATGATTTCAAATAATACTTAATAAACGACTCAAATTAATAATGACCATTTTTAGATAATAAAATTCTCGTTCTTTCCAAAACAAGCCAGTAAGTTTTTTAATGATTTAGTTAAAGAAATAATAGAAATTCGAAAAGAAAAAGGAATTACCCGAGCAGATATTATCCATTTCCTTCAAGAAGCCAAAAAGCAGAAAAAATTGCATATAGTAGATGAGGATATTACAGCACAATGTCTGATATTCTTTTTTGGTGGATTTGATACCCTTTCGAATATGATCTGCTACACTTTTTATGAATTAGCTGTAAATCCTCAAATACAAGAGAAACTTTATGAGGAAATTATAGAAAATTGTGATGAATCTGTCACATACGATGGTTTGAACAAGATGGTTTATTTAAACATGATTATCGAAGGTACAAGTTGAAATAGATTTTAAGAAAAATTATTTGATTAGTATAAGTTTCTTTCAGAGAGTCTAAGAAAATGGCCACCATTTGCATTTATTGATCGAAGATCTACTAGACCCTATACTGTAGAACCGGAAATAACATCAGAAAAACCTGTACATCTGGATGTAGGAACAGTTTGTGTAATCCCTGTATATTCTATACATAGAGATGAAAACTACTATCCTGATCCAGAAAAATTCGAACCTGAACGCTTTAGTAAGATAAACAGAAAAGATATCAACCCTTTTACGTATCTCCCGTTTGGAAAAGGATCAAGAAATTGTATTGGTATGTATCTACGATTACAGTCTAGGTTTCCTTAGTGGTTATTAACATAATAAAATTGTTTCAGGATTACGTTTTGCATTGCTTGTCGGAAATTTAATAACAGTTGAAATTATCAAGAAATTTGAAATAGTTCTGGTCGAAAAAACACAGATACCATTGGTCTTAAGCAAGGCAAGAAATAATGCCTTACCTGAGAATGGATTTTGGCTGGGACTAAAACCCAGGAACTGAATTATGATATTGCAGTGCTGCCATTTGTTTATAAAGTTGTTTATTGTGATAACCTTAGTTAGAATTATAATATAATCTTGTATTTTCTCAGTTGGTAAAATAGAAATCCTAATATTTTTTAATACTTACATCAATATCTTTGTTATTTTATGATTTATAATATAATCAAATTTGCTTTACTCATTATTTTTTACTAAGAGTTAAAAAGAAAGAAAGAAAGAAAGCGAGCTTTGTTAGTGTTAATGATACAATTTCTATAATTAATTATAAGAGAGCTTTGTGTAAAACTGGAAGTACATTAGCTTTGATTAGTTATATGAGAGTGAACCAGAAAGTTTGATATAATTGTATAACGTCGAGATGGATAGATTTGCAAATCTGTATTTATGGTAGATTATTGAGCACTCGTCAAGACATACTAACAATAGATGTTACTTCCAGTGATTGAGCTCAGAAAAACTTTAACTAAACACTAAATTATCATGTATTACTATGAAGAGAAAAGAAATTATATCATCAGGAGAAAAATAGTCATTTTTCATTCTCCTGATGATGTTCCTAGAACGAAACCGGTAGAGAAAATTAAATAAAAAATTAAAAACTTAAGGAAGTGCCCTTTATTAACCTAATTAATTAGTTTTAACTTAGAAAACCTCCTTTCTCAGCTCGCAACACTGATACCGATGGTCAGGAAAATTCACAACAGTATCACCTAGTTAGGGACGAAGATATTGAGGTATACTGTTGGATAAACTGCAACAGTTTCAGCGGCCCTTCTTGCACGAGCCTTTGGTGGTCCTTGGATTTTTACATACCGCAGAATTTGACTAGTTTGGTCCATGCAGGAAATATCTGGCGTGTTGTCAAAAACAACCCAGAAATACTTGGTTTCTTTCACCGCTTGAGTGGTGATCGTTCTGGGTCTGAGATGATAAGTAGGTGACGATCTTTGTATTTCTTAACTTGATTTTCGACAGGTGTTTGCTCAAAACAGGATCATATTTCGCCAGTAGGTTCACCAACTCCAGAAAGTTTCCCCTGCTGCTCTCACCGTCCAGATTTTCTCGGTGTACCCGGAAGGCCAGATTCTGCTTCGCCAGAAACCTTACAATTTCCAGTAACCGCACTAAAAGGTCTTTCTATTTGCTCTCCTTCTTCCGGATAACGTCTTGTTCAGTTCTGTCAAAGGTGCTGCGTCGGCGAAGTCTGATTTCCAAAGCTTTCCGTCTCGTAAAGTTAGCTAGCGCTGTTTTCATGTTCACCAATTTTCGGATTGAGCTTCCACCACTGGTTAAACCCTTTCTCACTACTGAAAGCCGAGCCGGTTTCTGAAAAGCGAACAATCGGCAACAGAAGCAATTTAACGATGATTTTGAAGGGGATCTCAGAATCTTCTCACCGTTTGACATCTGTCGATAAAACCACTCGTTGGTCAATCCTCTAATTTTTACTTTCTTTTTCACCAGAACGAGACATCTGAGCAAACTTGAAGTCAAGATTCTACAAAACGGCTAATCTTTGTTGGACTAATATCACTCGCAGTAGGTCATCAAAGACGTTTTCTGATCAACTTCCAACGTCCTTCAGATCAATGTCTTTGGATATATCACTGGAACTAGCAATTGCAACTTCAACAAAAGAACTAGAAGAATGAGTCTCCGTTGTGGGATTAGCATCTTCATCGGAAGGACTAGCAATGGTACGATTTACAATTTCGAACACGGGAGGCATCTTCAATATTAAAAAGATAAAACCAAAAAAGCATTTGTTGTCTGTGGGCCCCTACACTCAATACCCAGTGCCCTCCCCATGTGGGGGCTCCGCTTGAAAAGAAACCAGACAAAGTTTCAGTCATACGACAATTTCTTAACTAGGAGTAAACTCCAACTACTAACATTAGTTTGCTCATCCCTACCCTTAATCTATATAAACTAAAACTAATCGTGTTGGTAGTCACAGTTTGCTTTACATTGCCAAAGGTCTTTTCTATTTTGTTCCAAATGAACATTGTGAAAAAATGAATTTTATGTACTTAGGTAAAGTATTTTCTGTATCGGCATTTTTAAAACGTTTTTAATTTAATATGTATCTTTCGAGGTGATAATGATAACGCTTAATAGTAATCAACTATGAACCAAATATTTAATTTATATTACGCAGTCCGCGATAAACGATAATTTAATTCAAAACATGAAGAAGTTTGTGATTCCCCTAATCTATTGGCACGCTTTTGCTTGGGGATTTATCCGTGTTTTGCTTCTACAATGCTTACGTTTTTGAGCCACATGTGTTATGTTAAGACAAAACTATCAGGTACATAGTATTTGCTTGTTACTGTAAAAATCATTTTTTGAAAATATCCTGAACAAAAGACGCAAAGAAATCCTGAAAATTTTAATTGTTGTTGATTATGTCAATTAATTAATAATAAATTAGTAAATATAGTAATAACCAATATGAGTAGTTAGTTAATTATTATTAAAAAAGATAACGCAGTTTTGATACATTAATATACCACTCCTACAAAAAATGTGTACAATCAATACATTGCAGTATCTACTATGCATCAGAATTACCTATAAAGCTTTAACTAAGATATTTTTGCATTATCTCATGCCGCTTTTAAAATTAAAACAGATAAAAAGATTAATTATAGATAAGTATGTTACATCACCTGAGACCCTCAGAGCGCGTAAGTTCATATTCCAAATAAATATGTTGTTAATTACAGCCTTCTTTATTATTTTATTAATATTTTTCTGTTTTACTGGTATAATACCAATATTATATTGGAAAAGACGCAAAGTACCTCATTTAATGGCGTGGCCTTATTTTGGAAACCGAATCTCACACGTTTTTCACCAACATACAATGTTAGATGTTTTGAACAAACATTATCAGGCTTTTCGAGAAAAAAGGTAAGTACAGAAGAAAAAACGTTCAATGGTTATTTTGCATGCGTTTTTAGATATTTCGGATTTTATAATATGTGTACACCAGTTTTGATACTGCGTGATCTAAAATTAATTAAGCAAATAACAGTCGAAGAATTTGATAGTTTTCCTGAACATAGAAGGTTTATACCTGATGAACTGGATCGGTTATGGAGTAAAAATCTATTTGCCATGCGAGGTATGTATATTACTGAGGATTTAATAGATCTTAAGTATACGGGTGTCTCTGAGATAAATGGAAGTATTGATACAGAGCTAGATTCTTAATAAACCTAGGTTCTAAAGTGAACTGTTTTTGAGATATAGTGTGAAAGTCTCATTTAAAGATTTTCTTAATATCTCCCAACAAGGGATCAAAGGAACAAGGTGAAATATTAAAATGAATTTTTATATAGTTTTTAATCTTTGTTGCTCTTATATGAACAAAGGCTCATAAGAAATAGCAAAAAAACATTGTTTTAATAAAGGAGAATCTATTAAATTAACCCTAATTAACCATAACAAATTAAAAGAGTAGGTAAGTTGGTTTTTTTCACAAGAAATGAAAACAAGAATAATGATTCTTTCCATAACACTATGAGTTGGATGTGCTTCCCTTATCCGCTTTCTTGCGGATATAAAAACTTAGGATCACCTAAGCAAGAGAAAGATTTAATTAAAATTGTAATCTGAACTAGCAACGACATATTCACATTAGCTAAAATTAAAGTGACTTAGTAAACTTTGCACATCTAGGTCTTGAGATTTTTGTCCTTAGCCTCTACATAATATGCTTGGGTAGTTATGACTTATACTAGTAATAGACGTGCCAGTTAAAGAAAAACAGCAAAGATCTAACAAAAAACAACCTGCGGTAGTGTACGCTAATGATATTAAAAGTATTGATTTTGTTATGGTAGAAACGGGAATTAGTGATTCTGGGGCGAAAACTCACCGTTAACATACAATTAAATTGCCTCTTGGCTAATTAAGGTCAAAGACAGGATAATTCGGCGGTAAACTCCACGGTTAGTCAAACTCACTAGGTACCAATGACAATAATTGCTTGTTTCTAAATAGTAAAACCTTGTCATAAACTAACCATACGGTCTTTTGATAAACTTATGAAAGCCACTGACGATTTTTCCCAGTATATCGAAACTTTCTTTCTTAATTAAATATTTTGTGACAACTAAACACAAAGAGTCCCAAGACCTAATCGGCGGCCTCAGAAGTTATTGAAATGCTAGCAGATTATAGCTGGCAAATATCTGCAAATACTTCAAACAAAACATACAAACACCAAAATACAGATTAACAAATATATGTATATCGTCAACAGCAAAAAGGAAGGATAATCTACAATTCGATGCATAAAATAATCTGTGAGAGATTCACTTGAATCGTGTTGCAAACTAAACAAACAAACTCGTATAAGTATATGTCAACTAATTTACAAAATAAATAAATGGGTCAAACTTCTTTAAAGAATACAACTCGAATAAACAAACAAAACATAAAATAAACTAATTTGCATATTCGCCAGACTCGTTAATTTGCGTCCAGAGAAGCATAACGACTATTTACAAACATAAACAAATCCTCAAACAACAAACAACTCTTAGTGCGCAGATCTTGACTAAATTAATTAATAACCAAACAGTTACCACCAGAGTTCGGTATAGATTTCTTCAGTTTTGTATAAGCTGAACTCGGTAACTCCACGCATGGCTTATGGACAAGTCTAAGTAAACAAACATTCGAAAGTTCCATTGGGCTTCTTACTATTGCGTGGCTCGAACTGTAGCCATCCTGAACACCATGGACTTAAAGTATGAAATTGCTTGGTATTCGTTGTGGCAAAACTCAATCAGTAAAAGCTGCACCGAGAAATCAATATAAAGCTTGTCCAATAAGTAGGGAGACTTTATTAAAAACACAGTTTTTTCATATAAATCTTATTAACTCAATTTCTATTAATAGATTATTTTATTTATTACAATTACTAACATTAGATTTATATAGTATTTGCTCCATCAACTTCTTGCTATTCAATTCTTCCCAAAATGTTTAAGGTTGTGCTCATAACTTCATTTCCATTACTTTTGATAACTTCTCCCACGATTATTTCGAATACTCTTCGAGATCTACCAGGATTTCTCGGCATAACAGCACGTTCTGAATATTTCTTTTTGTGTAGAGACCAAAATCGTCCGATAGCCTTCACTTTAGGAACATTAAGATCATTTCCAAATTTTGATGTAAAAGTAATTTCTTGTTGTTGCAAGTAATTGGTAGCCTTGTTGGTATTATAAACAGTAGGCATGTCCGGTTAGAAAAGTACTTTGCAATTTTTATTTTTCCATATGAAAAGACTAAATCTTTTCTTAACACATTTTTCAAATACTCTTTACCAGTCATGATTTCATCCGTGATATAACATTTCCTAAGAATGTACTCGACTTTCTTAACGTTATTAGTGGTGGTCACAGACCATGGACGGTCAGAAATCTTTTTGTAGTTATCTCATCTTGAAGTACCATATCTTTGCATAACTTTGTAATGATTTATTTCGGAATTTACTTGTTTTAGAACTAATAAGAAGTTTTAAACTTATTGTGATTTGCAATATTCTTGTAGATTTTGATAATGCGTTTCAAAAGTGTTCCTCTTTCTTTCCGCGACATTTTGACAACTGCTGATTAGTAAGTCAATTATTGTTATATACTATTAGTAGAAAGATTATTCAAAAAATTACACAGTGTAACTAGACTGTATATCTTAAACTGATTATAACAATCTTAACCGAAAGTGAGTTCCCTATTTATTGGGTAAACCTTATCGTAGTAGGTTCTTATGGTAACCACTGAAGAGTTTGCGATAACTTGCGATAGATAGAAACTCTTCTACAGCGAAACCCACACCTATTTGAATTAAACGACCTTTACTTGTCCGCCCGCAAATTACAATGTCGAAACCTAATCAGGTCTTAGAGTAGATAAATATTTAGCATATAGATAGAGCATCTGGAGAATTGTATCTACCTGTTCTAGCGCCTATCGGCATGTTAGGACCCTAAATTGCATCAACTAAACAGGAAATTGCTTTTTCAGCTGATTTTGAATACATTCCTTTTTCCACAATAGTAACTTTCGCCATGTTTCTGAGAAGATTGACATCTGTCCATCATCTTAAGGTTTCGGCAAAATCTTAATACTGATATTAGATCAGGTTATCATACCGTTTTATTTCAAATCCTGTTAATCTGCTCTGCACGCTGAAAATCATGATAGGCCCGTTCTAATTATTGGTATACCCCAATTGCTGCCTTATTTTGTCTATCCACTTTCATAAGATTATTTTATTGTGAGTTACAATGAAAAAACTCGAGAACATTTTGTTTCTATTTGACTTCCTTAGTTATCCTTGAAAGTTTGTGAAAGACCCTGTGTATTTCCCCATTAATCCCGAATTATATTAGAACAATTATTTCTGCTAGAATAAAATCTTATTCATACATGTTCTTTGTAAAATTAACACGAGAATTGCTTGGTTTTAGATTAAGAATTCTTAGAAAACGTACACGTACTCAAAGGTGGAAAGATTTTATTAGAAAATATTAAAGATTTCTCAGTATGAGCAGTGTTTTGCTTAGCGTCCGCAAACCGTGTCAGTCCCCTTGGTAACCAGCCAGAGTAAGATTTGTTTTGTTTGTTGTTTGTTTGTGTTTGCTTTAAATTTTCGAAGTTAAACCAGCGTATAGGGATTGTAAAGTAGACCAACTGTTTAAAAATCCTTTGTTCTTTTCAAACGCCGACCGATGACCTTGAAGTAGAAGTTGGTGGGTAATGCCGATATGTCGAACAGATGTCGCTACGCTAGTTTCAGTGGCGTCTGTAGATTTATTTATGGACTTTATAAATTACTAGAAAGGCTACCATTGCATTTTCTGTTATTAAATCTCAATTTACCAAATTTATAACGGCATTGTATTAAATTTTAGAAGAGGATGTACATCATGCACAAATATCCAAAAAAATCAAATTTATCACAATACATTTTAGATATATTATTGTTCTTGTATTCAAATATCTATCTTCAATGGTTACATTTAAATAAATCAATAAATAAATTGGTTGTGTTTTCATATTGATTACTTAGTAATTTATAAAAATTCATTTTGTTACAAATGTTTCTTATTTATACCTACATGTATTATGTACAATTATTGTTTTTTATCGACAATTACATTAATACACTGTAAGTATAGTGTACTTTCACGTGTACGACACTGATCTAACCTCGTTTGGCCGCTGGCTCGGCGTTCGACCGTCGTGACATCTATTATAGAAACGCAAACCACATTTCAACCCTGCTGGTTTGTTTACGAGCTAGTTTTCCGCATTTTTAAGAGTTGTTTTACTTGTATGATCACTATACGCTGGTTAAACTACAATTAAACATTTCATTATATTATAAACAATTTTAGATAGACAAAAGTCTTGTAGTTAAAATTGAGATAAAAATAAGTCAAACGACTCAATTTTCCGTTCTACAAGTGTCAGAGAAGATAAGTGACTGTGACTCGATTTTAGATACTGATCCGCAAGTTTAGCGTTTGTGTTTGAGACAAATAAACATAGGAATCCAAACCGAGTGTTTAACATATTTAATTAATCATAATCAGAACGTAAAAATAATTTAAAAGAAAAGAATTGAAGGTCTTATGTATAGGTCGTTAAAATATATTATTTATTATTATTAATATCATTATAAGGACTCTCCAAATAATAAGTCAGTATTTTATAATGAAACTTTGTTAATCTTTAGTTTGTGTGAAAGTTGCTGAATTTAAATTTTCTAGGTCTGAAAGATGTGTTGCAGGTGATGAGAAATGGAAAAGTATGAGAGCAACGTTAACGCCATTTTTTACTGGTTCTAAATTAAAGATGATGTTTGGATTAATGAAGAGTTGTTCAAATCAATTTACAAATCATTTCTTAAGCCAAAACCAATTAGTTACTGTAGAACTAAAAGATGCTTTTACAAGACTTGCCAATGACGTTATCGCTATAACAGCTTTTGGTGTATCGTGCAATTCTTTAGAAAATAAAACAAATGAGTTTTATCTAATGGGAAAAGTCATCTCTAACGTTACAGGCTGGAGAAGTTCTTTGCAGAATTTATATCAGTTAAGTCCAACATTATACAAAGTATGATATAATAGCATAAGTACTTATTAAGCAAATTAACTTGTTTGTTTCTAGTTCCTGGGATATCCCTTCTATCCAAAAAAAGAAAAAAGTTTTTTTGAAAATCTGGTTAATGAAATAGTAAAGTTGCGCAAGAATAAAGGACTTAGCAAAGTAGACGTGATTCATTCGTTGATAGAAGCCAAGAATAAAAAAGACTCGATACTGACAAATGAAGATATAACAGCCCAAGTCATGATTTTCTTTTTTGCAGGATTTGAAAGCATATCGACTATGTTGTGTTATACATGTTATGAACTAGCAATCAATCCGGATGTACAAGAAAATCTTTATAAAGAAATAAGTGTAGCCTTAAGAGCAACTAATGGAGATATTACTTACGACATGCTAATGAATATTCAATATTTAGGAAACATTTTGGATGGTAGTAAAAAAGTCCTATACATATTTATAATATTGTATCAATAATTCATTTTTTTCAGAGAGTTTAAGAAAATGGCCTCCATTTAATTTTATAGATCGATGCTCTATAAAGCCATTCACCATAAAACCAAAAGAATCTGATGAAAAGTCATTATATTTAGAAGCAGGAACAGTTTGCATCATTCCAGTACTTTCTATTCAGAGGGATCCCAAATATTACCCTGATCCAGAAAGATTTGATCCAGAACGTTTCAGTAAGGCAAATAAGCAAGTTCCATACTTTTCATTTGGAGTAGGACAAAGAAACTGTATTGGTAACCAATACCGTTATAATTTTAATTTATCGATACCTATTTACTGTGTGTCTTTATAGGGTCACGATTTGCATTACTGGAAGGAAGATTGATTATAGCTGAACTTATAAGAAAATTTAAAATAGTACCCGTCGAGAAAACTGAAATACCTTTGGTTATGAATAAAGGTAGAAACAACGCGATTCCTTCTAATGGATTTTGGTTAGGATTAAAACCAAGAAGATAAGATATGCAGTCAAGAAGAATTTGAGGAGCACATAATTCGCTTTAATTTGTGCCATAAAATAATACTTGTAAATAATGACAATTTATGTACCCAGTGGCCCAAAATGATTTCGCGCAGGATAAAAATATTTTGAAAGTTGGTAGCATTACATCCTTGATTTAGCCTTGTTGCTGCTGACATGACAACACATACTGCTTTGGATGGTTAAGTGACAACCAGTAACACCGCCAACTCTAAGCTGCAAACATTGCTGAAACTGAAGTTTTATTGCATACTAATAAGTTGTCTGTTGCATTTTCGTTTATAGGAATGAATTTACAATAATAATTTATTTAAAAACATAAGGTTACTGTAAGATCTCCTATTTTGTAACAATTTTAAACACAAAGCATTTAAAATTAGGTAGTTCATACGAAAAATCTAGGTTATTTATTGAAAGATGCATGTAAAATACTGCTATTCTTAAAAATATAATTTGAACTGTTTCTAGTCTTTTGATATCGGCTTTGAGATATGAACACCAAACCGAGGATGCGTACTCTAGGTGCGGTCTTACTACAGAAATGTATAGTACCCGTAATTAAAGCTGGGATTTTATGTAAAATGCATATTTTTGCATTTCTTGCATATTCTAATTTGCACTTTGGAAGTCATGTTTATAATAATTTAATAATATAATAATAATAATAATCAGTGAGCGAGCCCACCATAACATTTTTTAGGCATCTTATGTCCGATTGGGAGACTCAGCTTAACGTAACTGGTACTAATGAAATGTTAACCGTCGCTGAAGGGTCTCTTTCAGGGAGACTCCTTGAGCCGTTATGGTTTTGCTTGGCATTGAATCCCCTTTCCTTCATGTTAAACTCCGTTAAGTATGGCTTCTCTCTGAAAATTAATAGGGAAACTCAGAAGATAGCTCTCACTTGCTATATATGGATGATATTAAGTTGTACGCTGGTGCTCTTGGGCGTATTAGATCTCTGCTGAAAACAGTTGAGCTATTTTCTCGTAGTATTAAAAAATGGACTTTGGGCTTAATAAATGTCGAACGCAGACAGCGATGAAAGATACTCACAGTGCCAATGGGTTCCAGCTGGAGAGTGGAGGGGTAATTGAATCAATGGAGAAAAGTGAAGTTTATAAGTATCTTGGTATGTACCAATCTGTTAGAATGCAGCACGGTCAAATCAAGAGGAAGACAATTGAGAAATTTCAGTTACGCATAAATAACATAATGAAAGCACAGTTAACAACGAAGAATACCATGAAAGCGATTAATACTTACGTTATGTCAGTTCTTACGTATACCTTTGGCGTAATAAAGTGAACCAACACTCAAGGTGGAAGAGGATTTAGCGACATAAAATTTCTTCACAATAAAATCACGTCGAATTTGAAAAAGTACTTCATTGAGGAGGCAAAAGTCTCCCCTCTTTTTAATGCTGTGACGATAACTGACTAGAATAACCCTCCTCTAAATATGTCAACACTCGAGATGGTCTCTATTTTAACCAGGAAAGAACTTGTAACCTAGCAGATCGATAGATGGAAAGAAAAGGCTCTACACGGAAAGCATCCTAATGAACTCAGCAGCGATAATGTCGATATCACCTTGTCGAACTACTGGCTGATCCATGGAAAGTTTTTTCCTGGCACTGAGTTTTATGTGTGCCATACAATACCAGGTTGTTGCAACTAGGAATTACTTAAAACGTATTGTCAAGAACTGAAGTGTGGTGGTTAGATGCCGTAAGTGTTTAAATGTGCCTGAAACGATACAGCACGTTACTGCTATCTGCATCGGGATAATTGTGTGGGTAGAATCGTACAACAGAGATTAGCCCAGTTTCTCCATCTTGTACAAGATGATACTCCTTATTACAATTATACTCCACAGAGAGTTTTAGAAGACGATCGATATCGATTGTAGGACGATCCTCACAGACAAGACGATTGCAGCGAATAGGTCTGATATTGTCCTGGTTGACTTTTCTTATAGATATCACTGTCTCTAACTCTGTTAATATGTAAAGCACTATAGCAACCAAAATTACAAAATATGGGGATCTCGCTCATGAGGTGAAGTAGTAATGGAGGCAGGAGAGCGTTACCATAGCTCCTATTGTGATCTCTGTTACTGGTCTCGTACCCAAGTCGTTACTTGAACACCTCATCCTGTTTCTCCTCTCCCCTTATATTACATATAACTCAGTTAAGGAAGTCGGTTATTTTAAATATATGTTAGAAGATTTTTAAATTTGAATTAATTTTTGTTATACTTAGTACGCATCAACGTTCCTCTTTTATAAAAATTTGTTACCTATATTAGAAATTATATAGTTATTATAAATTAGAAACATAAGTAGAATGTGTTTTTTTAATAAAGTTAAGTGAATAAAAAGGCGAATCCAACCCCCTTGGTCTTGTACCCAATGGTGGGGGAATTCTAGCAATTATTGGCTGAGAATATATAATTCGATAATAGTAATAGTAATAGTAATAGTAATAGTAATAGTAATATTAATAATAATAAAAACAGTACTGATTTACAAAACAGGAAGAGACCTGTTTTATAGTTCTGACTAGTCGACGTCGTTTGTTATTGAAATTAGTTTGCACATTTTCTGAGAATTTTCTAAGCTTGGTCGACTGTGTTTCTCAACTGTCAGTGTTTCAGATACTGGGTGTTCGTTCATCAACAAAGAGATGGTACTACTTTTCGCCAAAATGACGGAAAAGGGATGATCTGCTACAACCAATGTTACCAGAGCTGGCTGTAAATTCCCAAATCTGAAGATTTATAACAATCATTATAGTTTCTGACCATCTGTTTTACTGTTCTAACAACAGCGCGATCACCCGATGATTATCCTCAAACTATACTCTGTTCACGATGTTTCTGGGTCGTAACAGGCCATGCTTTCATTTTGTTAGGTTGGAAGTGTTTTCTTTTTTTTTGAAAATTGTACCTGCGGCTGCATTTGGCGCTGTTGCACGATCAAAACTTTTGCATAAACGTTTAGTACTGATTAGTTTTGTTTTGTTACAAAGAAATCAAGTTTTTCTTATATTTACAGAGTAAAGCAACAGCGTGAGGTTAAACTGTCATAAAATCATAACTTTAAAGCACATTAAGCGTCAATAAGATTTTACAAGACGAGTTAATAGATAAACAGTCCGGTTTACAATACTCAAACTGTCATTCTTCCACAGTCATATAGGACCCAAAAACATCGTAAACGCTGTATAGTTTCTTAAATTTTTAATCGTGTTTTTCTCTTCATTATGACTCTTTTTTGAGTTGGTACACTTCCGAAAGTTGGTAATACTGTTACAGGTAGAAATTAACTAAATTAATTAACCTTCAGTGATTAAGATGACATCTGTCTAAGTCAAGTTGAGGTTATGAAAAATAAAAATACTGACAAACAACAAACAAAAAACAATTGAAAAAATTGATTTTGTTTAACATTCGATGTAAATTTCTAGTATGCATGTTAACATCTATCTTTAATTACCAATCTAAGTTTTAGTTAATTTACTATCAACTTAAAAGCAATAGTCACAGTATTAAATGAACACCTGATACAAGAAATTAATAAAGAGTTGACTTTTCAGGCCTACATCAAGTCAATCGAGCCGTTCAGCCCTGTCGGGCCTTTTGGAACTGTCGGTCCGTTCGGGTCGGTCAGGCTGTTAGGGCTATTATTTTTGTACCGATACCAAGCAGACGATTGTTGTACTGCACCGAACCAAAACCTTTTCGCACTGACTCGGGAGGACTATTTTCGTACTGAACTGCACCAAAGGATTATTGTACTGACTCGGGCAAGCATTATTTTCATGCTGAACCGAAGAGGAGGGTCTTCGTACTGCACCGTAGGACGGGTTTCTCGATCGGGTCTTTGCGCGGCCCGGCTCAAAGCTTGGGTGTAGGTGAGGCCGGGTCTTAGTTTAAAAATCTATCGGGCTTTTTATTTCATTCATTTATCGGGCTTGTCGAGCTGTTAGAGCCTGTCGGTTCGTTAGGGTCTGTCGAGTTGTTTGGGTCTCTCGGGCCTCTCAGATTTTTGAACCGTCTTTCGGCCCGGAGATTAAGACGTTAAGTGTTTCGCATCATAGCTTACACAGATTGAGTTTCTTTTTAATGGCACGTTAGCGGTTTCTATTTAGGTTCATTAAGCTCTTAATACTTCACTTTTCTTTTCTCTGTGCTTTCCTCTTCATTTCTTTTAAGTATTACATCTAGTATCTTTCATTATTTGTTTGATACGGTCTCTGGCATGGCACCCGCTTAGGTTCTTTTCATTTATCTTTTCTTCCAGTATTAGATTTACTATGTTATCTTTCCTTAGAATATTATGTCCTATCATTTGGTCCCTTCTTCTTGTAATTTGCTTCCACAGCCTTCGTTGTTCTTCCATTCTCCCTAGCACGTCTTCGTTGGTTACTTTTGCCGTTTTAGCTGAATTTCAACACTCTTTTATAACACCGCATTTCAAAGCTCTCCAATTTATTTTTATGTGGTTTTCCTATTGTCCATGTCTTGCTCCCACGCAATACTTGCTCCAGATGTATACTTGAATAAACCGTTTTCCGAATTCTTTATCACATACCATTGCTCTTATTTTGTTTGTGTTTATTTAAATATTATAATTTTACTTCATTATGTTATCCATCTTCCTTATTGCTAACTGTAAATCTTGTTCAGTATCTGTGAGTAGAGCTACTATGTCATCTGCATATCTAAGTGTATCTGTATTGATATGCCTGTTTGTCTGCTGTTTCGGAATGTATATGTCGTCTTTTGGATGTAAAAGTTAATCGTTCACCATTAGATTTTATTATGACTGTTTGTTTTGTATTATTCGCCCGTCTTTGTTTACGAATAAAATCTCATGGGCAGAAATTTCTCCGAAGAAATATACACAACAGAAATTTTAATATAATCGTTTGGGACGTTTTAGGATTATACCAAGATATAAACTGTTTGACTTAGAGATAATCTGGCGCAATAATAAAGAGTTTAAGAAAGCAATCGTTTATGTTTGCCCTTCTTTCCCATCGACACATATTCCTCTAACGTTGTTTCTCTACCCATGTTTAGTTACTCTATGGTATAAAATAATCAATTTTCCTTCTTAAAAGAAATTTATTAATGACATTGAAAACTGTTATAAAATCTAATCTAAGATAGATGCAGAGGAAATAGCTCAACAAAATCCTTATCGCTCCAAAATAACACCAAAACAACTTTCACATCAATCTCTGTACAAATTTAGTTTGTTCAATATACACCGTGTTCTAGAAATTATGAAAAGCATTTCCAAGAACTATTAACTTAATTAAATTAGATTTGCGATTTTAAAATGATATTTAACGGTAAAAAACGACCATTTCTAGGTAACATTTGATACAGTAATCTCCTATACAAGGTGTTTGTTTACTATACAGCGTTCGCGATGTTTCTGGGTCGTTATGGCTGTAGAAGAACGGCACACAGTGGTCTGAGCCGAATATCTAGGCGGACAAAAGTCAAAAACATAAGTAAAATGGGTGATGATTGGTGCATAAAAAGGTTATTCGGGTCTCTGATAAAGAATTTAAGATTAAAATTGTAAAATTCAAAATGGCAGATTCAAAATGGCGCACATAATTATTAAAAAATTACAAATTGTTTATAAATATGGTTGTATATATTATTGCTAGGTACATTATTACAAAATATGGGCTGCAATCGACAAAAATAAAACGACCGATAAAATACTTTAGCGCTGTTATCAAATACAAGACTCGAAAAACACGCATCTGTTCTGAACGCTTCCATTGTGTTTTGGTTTGCCATCTGTATATATCATGGTATCGATAGGCTCTGGTAAGTCTGTAATTGTGCGTATATACTTAGTTTTATGAATACTAACTGTGTAATTTTAATATAAAGTTATAATTATTCATTATTTTTTTGCATCATATATGTTTTAAGGTTTCTCATCAGTTTGTTAGGCTTAGTTATGGAATAATGTCTATGGTACCTAAAAGTACACATAAAAATCTATAAATTATGCAAAGTTTCATTTGCCTTTACTTGCCTATTCAAAAGTTATAGTAAATCAAAACTTTTTTTTCGGTGCAATATCACCTTATCGTGTGTCTATGTAACAACTATACATATTGTAATGAACATAACTTTTATTTTTATAGTCTTTATTAATGGGTTACAAATGAAAAGTACTATGATGTCAAGATTTCAGATTTTTGATAATTTTAGGTTAGATAGCCCAGTCACTTTATAGAAAAATGGCCAAATCTCTAAAAAAATTCGACTAAAGATTTTCCTTCGGGATTCTCTTTATTTCGGCGTCAAGAACAATCCCTCAAAAGTCCATAAAGCCAACTGGACGGCTACAGAAGTTACAGAAGGTCAAAGGTCACGAAAATCAGTTTTTCTTAGATATCTCGTAAACTATTGGTTTTACGTTAATTTTGGTCGTTATGAAATTTGTTGATGAGCTAATTCGACACAAAAAAGGTCCTATACAAAATATATTGAGATATTTGAGAAAAGCCGATTTTAGTGACCTTTGACCTTCTGTAACTTCTGTAGCAGTCCAGTTGGCTTTATGGACTTTTGAGGGATTGTTTTTGACGCCGAAATAAAGAGAATCTCAAAGAAAAATCTTTAGTTGGATTTTTTTAGAGGTGAATGTATAAAGTGACTAGACTATAGATGTTGAAATGACAATTCTCTATTAAATTTTATTCTCAAATATCGGTCATAGATTACTATGCTATGATTTATATCAACAGTTGTCAATTAAATTTCTGACACTTATTTGAATTTAAGGATCTTCTTACAATTTTAATAAATTAATCATTTAACTTTTAACTAATTATTATATCTTCGCGTCGAAACCAATCTCGATTTGTTTCATAGATTGTTAGAATCTTCATATCCTTTGGCTTCATGTTTGCGCAAATTTCTCGTTAAAAATTCGTCCGAACTTACTGACAAAGTAAAATCTCTATTAATATTGGAATCGATTCAATAAATAATTCTATCAACATCTCTAAAAACATTTATTCATTTATTTCTTTATTGGTTCATTTATTTAAATATTCATTCATTTATTTCTATATTGGTTTATCTATTTAATTATTCAATTGTTTCTTTATTGAGCAAATAAAACAAGTTTTGCAATTACGTGCGCCATATTTGTTCCGCCATTTTATGTTTTTTACTCTACACTTATAATTTGAAAGCGAGTATCTAAAAATTCATATACACTCAATTATGTGAAAGATTTGTTATTTTTTTTATTGTCATGTCCGCCATATTTGTTTCGCCATTTTGAATTTGTCAATTTTGATGACGGATTCGTAATCAGGGATCCAGATTACCGTTATACACCAACCATCACCCATTCTACTTACTTCTTTGACTTTTGTCCCCCTAAATGTTCGGCCCAGACCACTGTGCGGCAGTTTGAGTATTGTAAACCGGGCTGTTTATTTATTAATTCGGCTTGTAAAATCTTATTGACGCTTAATGTGCTTTAAGGTTATGATTTTATGACATTTTAACCTCACCTTGTTGTCTTTTTTTTGTAACTCTGCAAATATAAGGAAAACTTGATTTCTTTTTAACAAAACAAAACTAATCGGTACTAAACGTTTATGCAAAATTTCTGATCGTGCAACAGTGCCAAACGCAGCCGCAGTAGGACAATTTTCAAAAAAAAAGAAAACACTTTCAACCTAACAAAATAAAAGCATGGCCTATTGCGACCCATACACATCTTGAACGGATTTGATAGCTTTAAAAAAATCAGAAAATCCTATTTAAAAAGAATTCTTTCATAAATTAGCAATATCTTTTGAAAGCATAACCAATACTGTACATATACAATTTCTGTGGTATTGGGTATACCGAACTTTTAGACAACAAGAATTAATATATAAAAACGCTGATAATTTTAGTTGTATCAGACAATAATGGTTTTATTTTGTGAACTATTTGACCTCAAACAATAGCACAATTGCACAGAAGATTGTCAGCGTGCTCTTCACACGAGTTGTTTATTTTGAAACAGAATTCTTATTAATACTTACCATACATTTCAATAGATATTAAAGATAATCTTTTTAAATTATCAATAAATGACTAAGAGAATCGTTAAATGAAGTGTTTACATCGACATTCTATTTTAAGTGTACTTTAACTAAAATATGATACTTAGATAATTTAGCCATCAGTACGTCGCGTGATTCCCAAGTTGATTATTACTATAGACAACTCGATACACATAGTCCTACAATTTAATTCAAAGTTATCTAATATGTGGTTAATTATTTTCATTATTGCGTTAGCGATATTATTTTATTATACGGGAATAAAGCCGACGAAATATTGGAAAGATCGTGGAATACCATGTATCGAGCCATGGCCTTACGTTGGAAATTTTGCCGAAATTGTATTTAAAACACGTGCCGCTCAGCACGTTGTAGATGATGTTTATTGTGCCTTCCCAGAAAGAAGGTAAATTATAGCAATTATAAACGTCCTTTAGTTAATTTTAATTTTACTGCAACTTCTAGGTATTGTGGAGTCTACAATTTCAATATACCAGCGTTGATGTTACGCGACCCAGAGTTAATAAAAAAGATTATGGTAAAGGAATTTGATACGTTTGCCCAACACAGATCGTTTATACCGGAAGATGTAGATCCATTATGGAACAAGAACATGTTTGCCATGAAAGGTAATATCTGAAAGTGTTCGTGTCTGTTTTCTTTTCCTTTTTATCTTCTTACATAATTTAGAAGATTTAAGGCATGTTGCAAGTCTCAAGTTCTGTGCTAGAAAGTTCCTAAGAACCGTCAAAATTCATAAGTTTTACGTCCATTTACAATATATGTGAGAATGTTTCTAGGTGGTGAGAAATGGCAAGATATGAGATCAACATTAAGTCCAACATTTACCAGTAGCAAAATGAAAATGATGTTCGAATTAATGAAAGACTGCTCCAAACAGTTTTCCAATTATCACTTGAAACAAAACAATATGGTAACGATAGAAATTAAAGACGCGTTTACAAGATTCGCTACTGACGTTATTGCTACGACAGCTTTTGGTATTACATGCAATTCTTTAGAGCATAAAGACAACGAATTTTATTTAATGGGTAAAAAGATTTCTGATTTTACTGGATTAAGAGGTCTATCTTTCTTAATAGCTGCTATAAGTCCTACCCTAGCAAAGGTAGAGATTTTGTATTGTGCTACCCAGTGTTTCTCAGTTCTAATCTAATTTGTTGTTTAGATATTAAGAATTCCAGTATTTTCTCCTGAAGCAAAACTCTTTTTTGGGAATTTAGTAAAAGAAACAATACAGATACGCGAAGAAAAAGGAATTGTTCGGCCCGATATGATCCATTTGTTAATGGAAGCTAAAAAAGGGAGTTTAGAATCTAAAGAACAAAGTAATAAAGCAGCAGATACCGGATTTCCTACAGTACACAAATCTGAGACTGGAAAGGTTCCAAAAAGACAAAAAACAAAAATAAGCGATGAAGACATAACTGCTCAATGTTTAGGTTTCTTCTTTGCTGGCTTTGAGAGTGTTTCAAATATGATGTGCTTTGCTTGTTATGAATTGGCACTTCATCCTTATGTACAAGAAATACTTCGTGAAGAAGTCGATCAAACCTTAACAAAATGTCATGGAGACTTTACCTACGAAGCTTTAATGGGAATGAAATATTTAGATATGGTAGTTACAGGTATAATAAATATACTTTTTTCTTACTTTGAAATTAACAATTTTGTTCAGAATCTTTAAGAAAATGGCCTCCATTCCCTATAAACGATAGAGAATCCATCCGACCATTTACTATAGAAGCGGAAAGACCTGGAGAAAAGCCTTTGTATTTACCAAAAGGCTCGGTTTGTATAATTCCTGCCTATTCTATACAAAGAGATCCAAAATATTTTCCGGATCCTGACAAGTTCGATCCAGAAAGGTTTAATGACGAGAATAAAGGCGGTATTAATCCATTTACGTTTCATTCGTTTGGTGCAGGACCAAGAAATTGTATTGGTAAACACACTGTATGCTATAAGCCTTAAATCTGATTGTAATACAAATATTTCTAGGCTCACGGTTTGCTTTAATGGAAGGAAAATTGATTGTAGCTGAGATTATAAGCAAGTTTGAAATAGTTCCAGTAGAAAAAACCCAAATTCCTATTGAGATAAACACAAACAGTGTTACCCCAATACCAACCGAAGGGATTTGGTTAGGATTCAAACCCAGGATGCGAGATATATAAATTTGAAATCTTAACATTACTAATTATAAAAAGCAATGCAAGGTCTTAAAGTTGTAATAATTATCTAAAGATACCTAAATCATTGTATAATTCAGATGTGCCATTATATTTAATTCTCTTCTTAATTTTGTAATTAGATAAATATATAAATAAAAAAGTATTTAAATTAAATTTAAAGGTTGTGTGTTGAGAGCTGATCAAACTAAAACCCAAACTACGTTTTTTTAGTATTATTATTCTCTATTGGCGGTTTGTACTGCAGACTCGCCCGAAAAAAGAAAATGGCGCACCTTGGATGCTCGGCTGGGCAATGAATCCCAGGTGTAGCCTTTCGACTGGACACACCTAAAAGAGGTGTACCTTTTATGTGCAAGCTCAGGTTTAGGTGAAAGAAAGAATAAATTTGCCGACAATTTAAACAATAATTTTACTATATTGGAGACAATCTACTGTAAGCACCAATAACACACAAATGTATTAAACACTACTGTTTACAGTTAGAACATATACCAAACACATTGTATTATAAACCTGTTTAAACTTAAAATAGCTTAATAAGTTTAAGAGAATGTATGAAAAACTAAATTCTAACCTTGTGTCTTGGTATAGTGTCCTGTGCCGGTGTTGAAAGATATAAAACTCCCAGGAAGATGTAAGGACCCAGGTCACATTTTTGAGAGAATGGAATCAAATATTTATTCATTAAATCGAAAACTAAGCCTATAGCATGAGACCAACTTATCATTGAGAGAAAACACTTGAAAAAATTACAGCCTTCAATGGGAAAAGCAAATAAAAGGTTCCATATAAACAACTCAAGCGACATTCGACAGGAAGGAATTAATTCCTAGAAAACTCTTAAGTTCAGACGTACGCTTCACACTGGCATATGTAAATATGCGAATTTCTCGTAACAACCTCCATAGCAAAAAGATCTTTATTGAATTGGTAGTGCCACGTTACTACTGTTTCCCGATAAGTTCTGTTTTATTTTATTTGAAGGACCCTGTAGAAGCAGTTAAGTTTGCAAATACAGTGTAATGCAAAACCTAAGCTTCTTTACTATTGCTCCTCCATCGTCTAACTTAACTTCATAGTGAAGACGTCCCATTTTCCTTATGATATTCTTCCACACGTTCTTGTTGTTCACATAGAAAGAGGTTTGTACTTCTCCCCTACTTGAAGAGAACGTGTTCCGGGTAGCAGTTCTTAATCAGATTTTTGTTCTTGATATGGTCGCATGGCATCAAGCTTGATTCTAACGTTACTATAGAGATATAATTTGGCAGATGTTTTGCCGTTTGCTAACGGTGTTGCTTGGTAGCGGAGTAGAATTGTTTGTAGTTTCTGCTTGATAGGAATGTTTGCCTTTACCATAGCTTTCAATCGCTTTTTCAAGGTTTGGACGTTACTTTCTGACAAACCGTTTGTCGTTGGGTGGCCTGAAGCAACGAATTTCTGCTTGATTCCGTTTAACTGGCAGAAATGTTTGAACTCTTCACTTTGAAATATAGAAGCATTGTCAGATACCATAACCACTGGATAACCATAGCTGGAAAATATTTCGTTTAGCAATTGCATGGTGTCATAGGTTGTGGGAGTTTAATCTTAGCCCATCTAGATTTTGAACCAATGAGGACAAAACAGAAGAAATGAATGAATCAGTCGATATGAACTCTATTCCAATTATTTGAAGGTGGGTCCCAATGATGAATGGAAGACTTAAGAGGATTATGTTTTAATGCAGAGCTGGATTCGCAAAACCTGATCAATATCTTTGTCAAGTTTAGCCACGTCCAGGAACGGCGGGTTAACTGCTAGATTTTTGTTATTCCTAAGTGGGTTGAATGCAGGTCGCTGAATTCTTCTGTTTGGAAACTTGTAGGTATGACCATTCAAGTCAAAAGCAAAAAGGAATACATCTTTGCTTTTCTATGAAAAATTCTTGTTAATGGCTGGTTATCGGTGACCAGATGATGGTGACGGCCATATAGATAGTCATAAAAAAATGATCAACACCAAACACAATGGCTAAAGCCTCCCTATTCAGTTGTGCTAATTTCATTTTTGAGTATAATAAAGGCTGCTTCACACTCCGCTGTCCATAGACATTTTTGTTCCTTTCTAAGTAATTTTCGCATTGGATATGTTATAGTTGATACGTCAGGTAAGAAACAAGAGTAGTACGTTACCATATCCAGGAATCTCCTTACCTCTTGAATACTTTTGGGCCTTGGCATGTTAATCTATATACCTTATGACGACACAACAAATATCTTTAAGGCGATCTAGCTGTCACTAATTATAAAAACCCTTCTGCCATTTTAGTCCCTCTCTAATAGTTAGTGAGCACAAGTTAGTAACTATTGCATATATTACTGATTAAAATACCATCATGTGTAGAGTAAAACTAACAGATGCTCTATATCTCGGCGCATCCATCTCGTGCAGTGTCCCAAAAATGCCAATAGAGCTTCGGGTAAACGTATTCTACAAAAATAAAACTCTTCTCCTCTCTTAGTTTTCTTGTACAAGTAGACGGAAGTTAACACTTCTAACATTAAATAAACAGAAACTAAAGGCTTGAATCCAAAAAAGCCATTACCGACTTAGCAAATCAATCTCTTGAAATAACAATTACTCTTAATAAAGTAGAAAACTGTTAGATGTTGCTTTTTGAAGATGGTGTAAAAAATTGGATTCTTACCAAAAAAAAACAGATAAATATGACAAACATACAAATCATACATGTACTGATAAATCTGATGAAAGTAGTTATCAACAATTCTTTCACGTTTTGACATTTTGTAATGTTATTTTAAGATTTCGTGTTAATTTATTATTTCGTGAATATACATTAGTAATCTTTGATTAATAAAACCTTTTGTCGGAAGTATTTTTCGATTTACTTATTTTGTGCAATATTTATTTTAACACACGTGTGGCTTTTTTTAAAAAAACAACCTATCGCTTTGCAGCCGTGGAAACTTCTTAGAATTGTGCGACTAGAAACATCGACCCAGGCCAAGTTCGTTTTACGATAAAATAATCCACGTCTAGATTTTCCGTCGCACATGGGATGTATTGGGGTCTTGTATAACTCCTGTTTAAACCTGACTTTTCGTTTCAATATTTCTTGTTTTGTTTCACATTCTGACATGATCGGAATATTCCATTGTCAAATAGGGATGTTTGTTTCCTTGTCTTTAGCTTACTCACGTCCTAGTACAGCTGCGTTTCATCAAGAGGTGGTTTTAATTTCAGCGCGTTCTGCGCGCTTGAAACGCGCGGACAGAAGAAGGTTTTCGGTCTTACCAAATTATGCTTCACGTGGTGTTTGGGGTTCGTAATTATATTTTTTTGTATCGCAAATTCATAATTTGTTTGTGTAAAACCTCTTTGGAAATGGTTCCGTGAGTTTTGCAGACGGTTGTCTTTACCGGATTTCATCAGAATTGTGGAAATGCTTGGAAATAAACATTATTAGTTTAATATTTCTATTTTGATTTCATAATGTTTAGTTTTCTCTTAGACTTGTCATGGAATATGCACTGAATGAATATGTTGACATGATTTGGATTTTCGATTAATGTAATGGTAATTACAATGAAGCTGCTTAAGTTTATGCACAGCGATTTCCCAATAGACGTCCTCCAAATCATAGCGTAATTAGAAATACCAACAAAAGGCTTAGACAAACCGGAAATATTATTTAAATACAGGTCGGTCAAGAATGGTAAGGGTTGTAAATTTGTAAAAAAAAGTTCTAAATATGGTACGAGACAATCCAAATATCAAATCAAGAACTTTAAGGGCATTGAAAGCCACTGTTTATAAAATTTTGTGAGAAGATCATTTTCATCCTTACCACGAAACTAAAATCCAGCATTTAATAGAAGAAGATTTTGCAAAACGTGTTACATTTTGTAAATGGTCGCTAGAGAAACACAGAAGAGACGCAACATTTGTAAGCAAAGTGCTGTGGACGGACGAAACTACATTCACACGAAATGGTGTTTTTAATTTCCATAATAAGCACATTTGGGGACATAAAAATTCATATCCTCTTCATGAGAGAGGTTGTCAAGTTCGTTTTGCAGTAAACGTTTGGGCTGGAATAATTGGCGACGTTTTGGTTGGTCCTTTTGTACTATCAAACGGGTTGAACGCGAAATACTATTTAAATATTTTAAGGACTTTCCAATGTTGCTGGAAGATATTTCTTTGTTGATTCGTCTTGACATGTAGAAGCAGCAAGAGTCCATCAGTGATTCAATGACAGCTTTCCGCAGAAAATGGATTGGTTGCGAAAGCCGAACACTTTAGCTTCCTAGAAGCCCTGATCTAACAACCCTAGACTTTTTCTTGTGGGGACCTTGAGAAATCAAGTGTATTTGACCGCTGTTAAAATGGAAAAAGATCTGATAGATAGAATTTACTACTATTAATGGTAGAATGCTTCAGCGTCTTCAATAGTCAATTGTACCGCGAATAAGACAATGTTATGAAACTGAAGGAAAGGGCAAAGATTCTGTTTTGGTAGCTGGTTCTTCATTATTTGTTCTTTTATTCCACAATGTAAGATTGTTAAAAAATCTTTTAATGTGTGTGGAAGAAGGCTTACATTCTTACAGGTCTAGTTCTTGTTTACTTCCCTTCTTGAATAGAAGTGTTATTGATGACTTGTGCTACTGCTCTGGAATTTGTTCCTTTGATTATTTTAATGAATGGGATAGGATTAGTCTTAGTGTTTCTGGTGGTAAGGCGTTCAAGATTTCGTTCTTTATTTTGGGATTTTGTTGTTTCTTAACTGGTTGATATTGCCTTTGAATGCAAAAATTTTTATTTTTGTTACCTCGATTGAAAAATTTTCTTGGGATGTTACATATTCTGTATTGGTTGTATTTTTCCACTTTAAAAAAGTTTTTAAAATATCTTGTTGCTTCTTTATTTAGCTTTATTCTGTTCGTGATGCTTAATCCTCGTTGGTTACTCAAGTTTTCTCCTACTTAATTCCTTAACTTTTTCACTGAGTTTGTGTTCTCAATTTTTTTATTTTGGATTTTTTATTTTTCATAGTTTCTCAAGTATTTCTCGATCTCGGTCTTCGTAAGTTTGTTTAGTTTGTCGTATTTACGTTAGGAGAGAAAATCCAAGGACGGGAAATGCACAGGTAACTGAAACACATAAGAGAATTAATCCAGCAGGTATGGTGTTTGGAAGACAGAAACCGACGAAGAGTAAGAATA
Organism: Ignelater luminosus; assembly: GCA_011009095.1. Classification (NCBI taxonomy): domain Eukaryota; kingdom Metazoa; phylum Arthropoda; class Insecta; order Coleoptera; family Elateridae; genus Ignelater; species Ignelater luminosus. Next base: position 178,691 of record VTPC01001054.1, read on the forward strand.
GAAGCGATTATAGCTGCAAGAGCTGTGGTAAAATTCATCAAGGCCAACAAATCTGTAAACTTAAGAATGCAAAATGTTTTGTTTGCAATGCAATAGGACATAATAGCTAGTGTATGTAGAAAGGAAGTAGCTAGGAAAAATAATTATGTAGACATGAAAGAGGTAGATAGTAAAACGAAGCTTTCAATTTTTAATTTTGAGTCAGAATATGATAATAAAATAGAACCCATTCTGGTTAAAGTTAGAATAAATCAAAAAGAATTAGAAATAAGTAGATAGCGGCACGGCAATTTCAGTATTACCTATAAAGGTATTTGACAAAAATTTTAGTAAATTTGTATTATGTCCCAGCAATATAATTTTGAAAGAGTTTACGGAAACTAGGAGTAAACCGTTGGGGTATTTTGTAGGCGATGTAGAATATAATAATAAATGTAGAAACATCAAGATTTATGTCGTTCCAAGCGGCAGTACCGTATTGTTAGGTAGAGACGCACTGGCTGAGTTTGACTTAGGATTTGTTAATTTAGTAGATAACAAAGAAGTAGGGAATGTAATGCAGGTAGGAAGAAAATCTTTAGATAAATCAGTCGAAGATAATGCAGAGTTGTTTAAAAATGAATTAAGAACTTACAAACATACCGTTGTTAAGTTAAACTTGAAACCTAATTCAAGTCTGATATTTTGTAAACCGCGCCCGATACCTCTAACATACACGGTGTTAGTTGAAAAAGAATTAGATCGTTTGGAACAAGCGGGTGTCATTACACCGATTTAAAATAGCAGTTGGGGTACACTGTTAGTTCCAGTCCTTAAAGCAGACGAGAATATTAGATTATGCGCGGATTATAAAAGAACGATTAATAAGTATTTAGAGAAACTAAAATATTCGTTGCCCAAATCTGATCATAATTTCGCGTCACCACGGAGTAGCAAGGAATTTACAAAAATAGATTTGAGTCAAGCATATAATTAGTTTTTACTAGATGAGGAGTCTTCTAAATTGATAACGTGGAGCACGCATAAAAAATTATTTAAGTTAGTAAACTACCATTCGGAATTTTGCCGGCGGCGGCGGCAATTTTCCAAAAATACATTGAACAACTGTAGCAAAGAGCTTCAGGGTAATTTTTTGGACGATTTTATTGTGACCGGTAAAGACAGGGCCGAACATTTGGCAAATTTAAAACATGTTTTCGACAAATTAAGTACGACAGGTCTTAAAGTGAGACTAGACAAGTGCGCTTTTTTCAATCCCAGGTGCAATATTTAGGACATATTATAAATAAAGAGGGAATAAAAAAATCACAAGGCAAGGTAGAAGCTATTTTACAAGTTCCACCGTCAAGCTCAATAACCCAAGTAAAATCTTTAGTGGGTATGATTAATTATTATTCGAAATTTTGCCCCAGATTTGCGAATATTATGCATCCATTATATAAACTCTTAAAAAAAAGATGCGGAATTCATATGGAACAAAGAATGTGAGCAAGCGCTACAAAAAGTGAAGCAAATAATAGCATCTGATAGCGTCCTGGTACATTTTAATCCGGTGTTACCAATAATTTTATCGTGCAACGCATCATAAACCGGTGTGGCGGCAGCTTTGCACCATAAGTTTTCAGACGGTTCTGAGAGACCTATCAGATTTGTTTCAAGAACATTAACGCCAGCAGAAAAAAATTATTCCATGATTGATAAAGAGGCCTTAGCCATCTATTTCGGGGTAAAGAAATTTCAGGAATATTTACGGGGTCAAAAATTCATATTAAAAACCGATCACAAACCTCTGATTGCAATTTTTGGTGAATACATAGGAATACCTCAAATGGCGGCTAGACGATTGCAGCGTTGGGCAATTTATTTATCAGGTTTTAATTATGCAATAGAATATGTGAAGAGAGTTAATAATGAAGTAGCAGATTATTTATCGCATTCACCGTTAGACCAGTCAAGAACAGTCCCATCGAGAAAAAGAAGCGGGAATTATTTAAATTTTATCGAGTCTTTGGATATCCCGATAGATGCGGATAGAATTAGAGTATAGACAGGTAGAGATCTGGTAATGGACGATGTACTGAAGTTTGTAAATAACGGTTGGCCTCAGTACATCAAGAACGTAAATATAACATCATATTTCCGTAGAAAAGATGACTTACGATTGAACGTGAATGTTTAATGTGGGGATATAGTGTTGTAATTCCTAAAATATTAGTACCAGATATGTTCAGAGAATTGCACAATGGACACCAGGGTAAAGTTAGCGTTAGCGAGATCAATTAATTGTACGTGCAAATCACGCGTGGCGTGTTTACGAAACAGAAATGATCCTCCGAAGTTATCGATTTCTCAGTGACCAACATCCCTGAGTCCGGGCGAAAGAGTTCACGTCGATTATTATTTTGTGATATTAGATTCGTATTCCAAGTGGGTATAAATCTTCAAAATTAAACGAATCACAGCTAAAGACACAATCGAGAAATGGCGTGAAACATTTGCGCGGTTCGAGTTACCCAAATTATTAGTGAGTGACAACAGTCCTCAATTAGTATCGAAAGAGTTAGAGGAATTTCTGTCGAAAATGGTATCCGACATGTTACGTCATCACCGTTTAACGCAGCATCTAATGGTGCAGCAGAGAACACAGTTAAAACTTTCAAAAAAGCCATACCGACAGTGCTTGTCGATCAGGCGAATAAAGGTGTATCAGCTGAAATCTTAATTAATCGGTTTTCGATAACGTATAGAAACACACCACCTGTACAACAAAACGTACACCATCAAAATTACTGTCTGGATGCGAGCTAAGAACACGGAGCAAAATAATGCGACAGAAAGAAAGGGAAGTAAAGAAATGTAAAAACCCCTGTTGAGGGAAGTCATCGGGAACAGGAGAAGGAAGGTAATGTAAATAGTAATATAAATAGTGTAGAGTACAATCAAAATGTACAAGCAGAACAATTGCTATGTGTTCCAAATAGTATTAAGCGTATGGAAGGAATTAGTAATAACAGTAATCTAATTGTAAGATGCAGTAACAGAGCCACGAAGCAGCCAGATAGATAAACTTATTAATCATTATTAGTATTTAAGTTAATTCATTAGTTAGATACGTAGAGATAAGGAACTGATGATTTACCAATAGCGTAAGAAATCATATTTTTCTAAATGTTTTGTTTTTAATATTAGTTTTACGCTAATGAGAGAGGTAGTGTAGTGTACCGTTAAAGGCAACTATCCTAAGCAGCAGGGATACCGTGCCAGGATGAAGATAGGCAATACCGCTCATTCAAGTACAGCCACCGGAATCATCAGTACCCTAAGCTAGTTTGCAATACTTAATACAAGTGTAGTTATACTATGTAATAAATAAATAAACCTTGATTTAAACAAGTGGTGTTGTTTATTCCAAGAAGAAATATACGAGGGTGGTCTGAAAAGTTTCCGACCTAACAAAGATACAAGACATTTTTTCTGAAAATTTTTTTTTATTTTTCAACATAGTCTCCTTGTAACTCTATACACTTCTCCCAGCGATGCTCCCATCTCTGTAACCCGTCCAAATAGTACTCGGCATTTTTCTCTGCAAAATAATTGTTCACGAAGGTGTCATTTGACAAAAATCTTTGTCCTCCGAGCGCAATTTTTAGATGAGGGAATAAAAAGAAGTCGCTTGGGGCTAG
>VTPC01001055.1:0-44010 GCA_011009095.1 Ignelater luminosus
TGGATATGAGAAACATTTTCTTGGAGAGACAACTGTGGGGGAACTGAGTGATTGATTCTTAAGATATCAGTTTGATGAAATTGTTAATGAAAAATTGCAACATTTTCTCTTAGCTTTGATTTAAATATTGAAGTATCTATTTATCTTGGTATGGAAATTTAATTAATTTTCTAGCTGTAAAAAATGATTTAAATTAAAACAAATTAATCATTAATTCTAAAAATGAGCAATCAAATTAAAATAAATATCGCTTGTAAAAACAAACAAAATATTTTTTTAAATAAATGCTTTGAAGTATTTCTGCTATAAATATTAATTTTAAATTGAATGCGTTGTGAAAGTGTATCTCTGTAGAGACTTAAAGTTGTAGCGGCTGCTTATTGATCAATTTATTAGATGCACATTTATATTAATTCAGCACAAATACTTGCATATCCAAAGGACAGCATAAATTATTATTGATCTTACAGTCAGACTAAAGAATCTCACCAGTTGAGACATTACAAAATCTTCGTAATAAAACGAGATAATAAATTTGTCTGTTGAGAGTACTTTTTATATATATTTTAGTTTGTTTATAGAAACATGTAAAGAAATTTATTCAGTTCACTCTTATTCTTACATAATTAATTGATTTAATTTCTTTATACATCAACACTTTTTTTAGTTAATTACTGTCTTAAAAATATACCCGTGTAAAATCTACAATTTGGCCGAGTGAAGAAGGCGTATTATTTGGTGCTGGTAATTCGATTGATTGTTTATAAACAAATTTGAATTGTTAGAGTTTGAGGGACACGCCTGTCATTTCTCAGATACCTATAGTCAAGGATGATTTGTTATTATATTCAAAATTCTTCTTTTTTTTATTTTACCATTGCAGCAACAATGACTTTGATTCAAATTCTGGTTTAGTAGACCTCTGAAAATATAGAAAGGAAAATTTAGAAAAGATTTCAAGTCAATATCCCAGATTATTCTACTGAAAACAGTAAATTTATTTGTACAACTGGAGACCTTTGTAACTTACAACATGTAAAATCCTAAGTATTCGAGACGAATCCCATGGTGTTTTAAAACCATTAAAAACTGCTATTTCAAGAATTTTAGAAAATCTGATGTGTTGTAATAGGGCCTTATTGTCGGAAAAAGTTTATTTTGCGTGTGCTGAATTTGGCATAAGAAGAGTTTGCCTTAGTTATAAATGTATTAAACGAAGATCTAATTATATCCATGTATTCTGCCCAAATTTGTTTATGGAGCAACACAATATCTATTAACTCTGAATTTCTTGCACACCATAGCCAATATTTCACATACAGAATCTTGTCGTGTTCTTTCAAAAATAAAATAAAAAATTAAGAGAAGTTTTCAAAAGTACTGGCAGGAAATCTGATCATCCAGTGTAAATTATAATAATAAAGCTAGCCGATTAAAGACTATAGAACAAAATAGAAGGTACGTCGGTAATGAACGAGGCAATAGTTGTCAGAAAAGACGTTAGGAACATAATAAAATCTGGAAAACTTTCGATTCGGACTGCATTTAAAATAATTAATTAAGAAGTTTCTGTTATTTAGTGGAAATATAAATATGTCTCCTGGATTGGATAAGTGCACAATAGTAACCATAAAATATGGAAACTTAGTCACGAAGTGTCGTCAATGTTAAATCTTCTTTCATCAGAAAATACATACAAATGCCTAGCTCAGCATAAATTAATAAACCATACAAAACTAAAAAAGGAATCTAGAATAAAATACAGAAAACAGTTATCAAAACATTTGAATACCAGCAATTGATACGTGGGCGGTTGCAATACTGATTTATTCATTTGGTAGTCATTTTGGTACTCCAATAGCAACTTACAAAAACTACATTCACTCGTAGTCAATCAGCAATAGGAGACTATATCTTCCAAGAAAGAAAAGATAGGCCTAGTAAACATTAAAGATCTATGGAGAAAAGAAAAAAAATAAGAGAGTGCTTCTCAAATCTAAATAAGTTACGCCTTTAAACCTTGCAGGCAAAGCACACAATGTTAATTTAAGAATCAATACCTATAAGATAGCCAAATGGAAAAAAAATATTGGCATGGTAAATATTCAACGGTGCCGAATAGGGATCACACAGAGGAACAAAGATATTTAGCATAATTGATTGTATTCAAAATCGGAAGGTTCACTAATAACCAAAACTAAAAATTACAAAAGGCACATAATGAAAGTGGAGTAAAGATTTGCGGAAAATGTAAAGTACCCCAAGAACAAGAACAAGAATTATCCACAGCCAAATTGCTAAGAAGTATAAAGATTTACCACCTTATCACTGATATGCTTCAAAATCTATTCTAGAATCCAACGAAGACGTTCTTACTGAGATACGTCAATCAGAACATACAGGGCTATTTTAATAGGAGAATCTTCACAATGATCTGCTATTATTAATATACTTTTTCCATTATCCCAGAATATATTGAAGACAGAAGTGGAAAAGACAACTAAATATGAGAATTTAGCAATAGAAATTAAATACTTTTGGAAAGTCGAAGAAGTAAGCATATCTAACCTAATTTTGTACCACATAAAAAAAAGAAAAGACTCTGAAATAAAAAATATAGTAATAATAATAGCTAGAAAAGGCTTTTATCATTCATATCTCTTAAACTTGATTCGTTTGTAACAGGTCTCTCAACACACTGCCATGTTTAATTGCATCCATCGTAATTAAGGATTCTTTAGAATTTGAGTCATCTCACTTATACACTAAGACATTTCTCATAAGAAAGATTTATACAATATAATCCTTGGATTCCATTTTGCTGTGTTTATGGAAATTTGCATTCATGGTTGGCAAGTTTCAACTATAAGTGTTACAATTATTACTATCAACCCTGAAATTAAAAACTTCAATAACAAGTCTTAACACAAGACAACACCAGAATACTTTTCCTAAACAGTGCAGTGTGTAATCAATAAGGGATGAAGATAAAGACTCTTGAGTTTCATGCATTAGAACATAGGAAGAATATATCTCTGTTTTGTTTATTTAATTCAAAGATATCGAATCAACTTTATTTTCCAGTTTTAATGCCAAAAATAGTCAAGCTAAAGATTATAATAAATAACAATTTGTGTCTTACATTTTCTTTAGGTATATGTAGTTAAATCGATAAATGGCTTTACTGTGTTTAATTTCGACTTTAGAATCGTAAATACACAGAATGATTAAGGTGGCCGTAATCTAAAGTGGATGACAAACATTTTTCTGTAGGTTAGATATAAAGAAAGGTCTAAATCAATTTAAATATAATTTGGTTGCTTAAACACATCGCCTGCAGTAAATTCACTGTCATATTAGTTGGTTAATTAATTCATCAAAAAGAGCACTAAAAATCTGCATTATTCTAATCCTCCATGCATCACAGTAATTAAGCAAGAAAGCTGCTCTAATCTGATAGTTTTTATGGTTCCTTGATGTTGAAATCTGATTTTAATAAAACACATTAACTGTTACCATTTTTGTACGTGCTTGTATGAAAGTCAAGGCCAATGGACTTTTTAGCAGCAGCGATTTCTAATTAATGAATGTAATTTATAATTTTTAACGCATTCGATAATTTGGAGCACCTTTACGACATTCATGCAAATGAATTTTCATCATACGAAAAAATGATCTAGTTTCAGTTAGCAAAACAGCTTTAGAACCGAATTAATGATTTGTTCATCTGTACGCAGTATATTAATTCCCACGACTGATCAACATTTAAAAAAACAACTCTTAATGGCTTTCACAAATTTAAAAGGATCATCTCTGTTTTGAACCTATTAATGAGTTGATTTGTACACAATTGTGACCTTTAGATAATGAGATTGAAAGTTGGTTACTGCCATGTTATTATAGGTTAATCTTCTATAAGTTTGCATGTAGGTATTTATAACGTCTCGAAATTATAGTCTCCTTTTATTTTGTAATAAAATGAAACATAGTACAGAGGAATGTCCTCTTTTATAACACACTAAAATGTTTTTATAGACAAAGATAAAAAAGTCATAATAATTTCAAGTGTGTATATGCACCCCACATATTTTTTAAGATGGGCCTCACCCAGATCACACCATTGTTTTCACTTTTAAATAAGGTCTTTAATACCATTATGTTGTCACTGTTAAATAATATTGCAGAATTTCATTATGCAATCAAGCATGCAACTATTTGCAAATCTAAATTAATATGTTAAATGATCGTTTAGTATATATGCAGGCAATAGCATTTTGTAAACTTTTATGAAGTTGCTGTGCGCCCCTGTTGAACTTGTTAACTATACATCGTGACTGATTTCAAATACAAATTGTGTACCTCTAGTTATTATAAAGCTGTAATTCATGCAATCGACGGAACTTATTGTGTAACCATTCACAGAGAACTATGTTAAACATCTAGGCTGCTTTAATTGGAATATACTAGTAGAAGATATACTGAATTACTGGCAGAACCTTAGTTTGATTTTAATTAGCTGAACGTAACCGTAAATTTTTTGTTATTGTTTTTTGTTTTTAAGAGAGCGTACCTTTACCTTGAAGTTTTAATAGCTGTGAGATTTAATTTATAGTTTTATAATTGCTCAGGAATTCTCAAATGAAATTCTGCTCACAGAAAAGGTCATACACAGACGAAATTAAACATAAATTTTGCTTTATGCATTTTGGAGTGTTACAGTCTACTAAACAATCATTTACATTAACTCTGTGGTTATACCCTACCTTTCTCTATTTTACACACATATCTATAGGCGTCAAGCGTTACGGAAATTGTATTTTAGTTCTCCGTATTTAATGTATTTTTATTCATTATTCACTAGATGTGCATTGATTTATGGAGTTTCAAAGTAGTTTTGTAAATATTTAACGTTGTAACCGTAAATTATTAACAAGTCAGTAATTTAGTATTCATACAATATTCAGTATATTTAATGCAACGTATAAAGTATGAAAACTCACATTGCGGTAAATTTCTGAGCGTTTTAGAAAATACGAAACTTTGGAGAGACATTTGTAGACCATTAATTAATATTATTCCCTCGAGCTTTGTGCGAGCTTCGTGATTACACATAAGTTTTAATTTCTATAAAATAACTAGAGAAGTATGACTATAGTCCAGGATATCTTGAACAACAGAAGATTCTTGATTTATGCTCAAAGAACAAAATCACTATCAAGGATGGTTTAAAGCTCCCATTGCCTAAAGTATCAAAGCCGTAGATTCAAAGTTAGACAGAAACCTAATACAGTCCTAGCCAGTAAGTAAAATACTGTAGATTGTACACCTATAGCAGAAAAATCAATTCTAGACGCAATGTAACCTTCTTGCCAAGCATACGGAATCTCTTTACGTCATACCACTTTGGTGAATAGAAAACTACATCTAAACAGTCATTAAGCTAAATTTGAGAATATTCTTTACTGACATTGATCAATAGCAGCGTTAGTAAACACTAACTGTCTGACTCTACAAGTAGATGCTTTCTATCCGCAGATATCAAAGTCTATAACACAAACTATTCTTTGAACAAAGAAAAAAGCAAACATACATAAAATAGTCTAAACCTATTTGAGGTTACCCTTATTATCCTAAATGCTACATAAAATATATAAAATAGGCTTAAACAAAGAATAAGTTAAGAGTTATAAACGGAGTCGGCGTCTCAAAGAATTTGATGGAAGGCGAATATGTTACTACCTGTACTTCACTGAGCAGCAAATTCAATATAAGAATGTGCGAATAAACTTGTATCTTGTCTAGAACAATTATTTTAATGCCTGTATGTAATACAGATATAAATTTGTAAATTTCCTGTTTTCACAACCGTATTAATTTTAACACTTATCCCTATTTGATATAAAATTACTTGGTTCAATTAAAAAAAAGGAAATCAAGTAGTTAATTGCTACTATTAACATAAAGTAAGAAGAAGCATTTCGTAATTCCAACTTACAGACACGTGTAGGTCTATATGTTGCAATTTGCATTAACACTAGACGCGTAGTAAAAAAGATTCAGAAATGCCAAAAATGCACTAGGGACATAATTTAACCTTGTTTATTGTGTAACGGTAATCTTACAATACCGAGTTGTTTAAACGAATATCTTATTGAAACTATTCATTGCATAAATTCAGAAAATTTTTTAAATATCGTTGTTTTTTAGCTTTTAGGATGCTTGAAGAATGCTACGTTGGTTGTTTGATAATAAATAAACCTAAACTATAGAAGCATTTTGTAGAAAAACTAATATTTTGATTTTACAAGATAATCCTTCTGAACATCCTTACCTTGATTGTATCATAGCTTTATATGCTATTAAAAGAATATTCAGAAGTCCGCCTTTCAAAATGTCGTTTTCTGCAGATCTGCTGATTCAAATCTCTTCCAGTGAACATTTTTTTTAAATTTGAAAACAGCTAATAGCTCATCCAGTCAGATCTGGACCATATAGGAGTGACTTAGTTCCCGCAACTCAAGCTATGCCGCTCCATGCAATGTCCTGCAAGAACATGACTTTTAGACTAACTTGATCTCTTCATTTATTTTCTTTTAGTACTTGCTTTCATGGCGTATAATACTTTAATTTAACTAAGGTGGTTAAAGACTTTCCGGTGTGTTCATGGTCTTCTATGAGTTATCAGCCCTGGGGATGTTTTCAACGAATCCTCGTAAATTTCTTCTGCACTTATTTCTTGTTCTACAATAAGCTCTATCACTGCATGGTACTTACCTAATATTCCAAGTTTCAACTTGCAAAAAGAGATGTTTTTGTTAGAGTGCAACAATGCATTGAAAATAATCCTAGAGATGGTATTTCCAAATCGTAAGTCAAGTAGACAAAACTGCAGCTTTTGTTGATATTTTTGATTTAGTACTTGAAAATAAAAATGAATTCCAAGCTCAATAGTCTTTACTGAAAATGTAAAAAACCACCTAGAACAAAAAATTGACAATGGATACAATCTTTCATAAAATTTGCATGCACACAATTAAGAGTTAGCGCCGAAAATTCTTTTGTTAACATCTTTGCTGTTATACAGTGTGTCCAAGATAAGCATGCACAGCATGGGGATCTTGGAAACGATAAGAGATACAGGATCGGTTAAATGGGATGAAAATTGGTTATTTATAGGACCTTTATGTTGGCATTTGCAAAATCTAGATATCTTGGATAGCTTCAGAGATATTTAAAAAAAGTATACTTCTCGATTTTCGTAATTATTTTTTTTGTTATTTATTTGAAGAGATATCGGAAAACTAAAACCCCTTTTGCATTGCCACTTTTTGTTTTCTATTGAAATACGCTGACAAAATTTCTATACAACGTTTAGGTTTCGAGTAACCATCATTAACCTCATTTTTTCAAATAGGTGGAAAAACAATTGAAAATGGTTTTAAATAGCTCTCGTTGTCACGATTCTAATGATGTAAACATAATAGGGTTATTTTGATTTCTTATGCTATAAATTAGTGCATTCTGCAGTACCCTGGCGTGCACGATCACCTGATCTAACACCGTTAGATTTTTTTCCTCTGCGATTATGTCAAGAATCATGTGCTCAACCAAAATTTTGAAAATGAACAGCAATTATTACAGTTGGTAACAGCAGCGTTCAATATAAAAAAATCAAAACCAAAATAACCCTATCATGTTTACATTATTGGAATCGTGACAACAAGAGCTATCCAAAACAATTTTCAATTGTTTTTCCGCCTATTTAAAAAAATAAGGTTGATGATAGTTACTTGAAACCGAAACGTTGTACAGAAACTTTGTTAGCGTATTTTAATAGAAAACAAAAAGTGGAAATGGAAATGTAGTTTTAGTTTTCCGATATCTCTTCAAATAAAAGAAAGAAAAAATAATAACAAAAATCAAGAAATCTACTTTTTTTAATATCTCTGAAACCGTCTAAGGTATCTAGCTTTTGAAAACGCCAACAAAAAGGTCTTATAAATAGCCAACTTTCATCCCATTTAACCGATGCTGTATTTCTTACCGTTTCCAAGATCCCCATGATGTGCATCCTTATCTTGGACACACTGTATACTAATATTTGATGTAGATCTAAAATGAAAGTTTGGAAATAACAGGTGTAAGTAATCTCTAAGATCTTATTTACGCTTACCATCGTAGTTAGCACCTGACATCACTAGGACTGCACGACATTTTTATAAGAGGTACTTCAACCACCAACACCACTGTTCGTATCACATCCCTCAAAACTGTTGCACCAAGCACATACATCAAATGCAACAATTAAACTTTGAAAGTCAACATGGTAGAGCTAAACAGCACTAAGTTTTCCAGAATGGCTTTGATGACATCGTAGATATCTATAATAATTGCCCAAAACACGTTCAAAAGTTATATTTATTTTCGAAATTGTACTGTCTTTGATTATATTACTTTGCGGGACACGTTATCATACCATACCATAAAAATTCCAGGACAACTTTCTTTTTTTACATTTTATTTTATGGTTTCTATTACGAGGTGACAATTAAACACTTAGTAAGCCTTTAACAGGCCTTTTTATTATTCTGCTTTGCAGAGTTATCAAATCTTATAAGTTTTACAAATTTGAAATGAACTAACAAATATTCCTGGTACTTGCATTATATTCCTATCTTGCCATTTATTGATTCGCAGAAATTATACGTATTCATCCCAACAGAAAGCGTTTTAAAAGATTTTTCACAAAAATGGCCATTTCAAAATATGTGAAGCAAAACAAAGGTAATTTTATTTCAATCGCATCTTCAAGGTAGTTTAGCCAGAATAATAATTGTTGAAGAAAAAACTGTCAAGTGTCTAAGAAAATTATATGATTTATTACCGACAAGGTAATGGTAGTTTCTATCAGTATGCTTACATTCTTTATTTGAAAGCTATGCCTAAGGCTGCCTACTGAGTTAACATGGAGCAAGCCCTAGTTGTCACCATCATTTGAAGCCTCAATTAGCACAGATAATATAAATCTCGTACATCTATGTCTTAAAAATGTAAAGTAAGTTGAAATCTTACTACATCCTTGCATACATTACTATTAGGTACTTCTCGGTCTAACCAGTACAATGTAAAGAAAGTAAGGAAGTAATAAACTGTTTAGATGTGTAATATTTCAACAGCGTTGATTTGTATTGCTTGTATATTGCATACTAAACGGAATTGGAAATAGTTATACTATTAAAGTATCTATTTCTCAACAGATAATATACATGAATAAGAGTACCCGAAAAATTATTCCGTTATACATTAAAAACACAATATTTGTTCTAAACATAATTAATTCCCGTAATTACCTTATTTTATACATGCTATAATTTATTATAGAATAGGATTTATGTGAGGATCTGCAAGCATTATAATAACATCGTTTAAAAACAATGAGGTATTTTGAAATTCTATCTATATGTTAATACGATAAGCTGCGGCTATGGACCTATAACAGATCAATATAGTATAGAGGATATTACTCATATTTTAATATGCTTCTTATTTAAAGATAGCGATTCCTATTTTAAATTTCCTCTACTAGCAGCAATTTTATTTATTACAAAACAATGCTTCGTGAATTTCGTGAATTCTTGTTACATTAGAAACAAAAAATTTTTAAAATATTTACATATTGAGATCCACTAAAAACCTACGCTTGTTAAAATACAAAAATTAATTAAAAATTAATGAAATAAAAATTATTAGTATGAAGGGTGTAAATTTGTAAATATGTATATTATTACTATTACTATTTTTTCTAAATTAAAGTTAAAAAAGTGAAATTTGTAACTTTTACTTATAATACTTAGTACAATCAGTACTGTTTTTGTATGACGGAAATAGTTATAATCTCCACTATATTATACAGATATGCACGTAGTATTTACTATAATAAGAAAAACAATCTCCGTACCGGCTAAGGATGATTTTAAACACTTTCAGAGGCATTGCGTACCGGTCAGTTCCGATTAAAAAATCTGTTCACATTTAATTAACTTTCTTTAACTTCCCAAATTCAAAACAAAAAGTATTTAACAGAAATAAGTTGGCCTATCTATCTTGAAACAAAATAAGTATAAATAATAACAAGGTAAATCTGTAGGAAACACATACGTAAATAAGCTTGAATCTGGTTCTCAATATTGCTTCTACTCCCCTTTCTTTAGGAATAAATCTTTTTCTCCGCTTATGTAAATTTCTTTCCAGAATGTCCCGGTTGATTGTTTTATATAACAACATTTCGTTCCCTAATTGAACCTAATAGATATGTATCATTTCCTCTAATTTGTATTGACATTCCTTCAATGAATCAACATTTCCCTTTCAACTATCTTCTTCCTGGCATCTTAATACTTGCTTATCTGTTCTTTGGGTATCTTATTCTAGGTGATCGATCTCTTCCCTCGTCTTTCAATTGTTCTAAATATCCAACGACTTATCTCCCCACATTCTGATTCAGTGCTTTTCTATAATAATCCAATTCAACAACTTTTTTGTTAAACTTTCCTGCTAATATACTACTAGCTTATATTATTTTTTTTGTGTGTACAGTTCATTATTTCTAGCACAAAAAACCAATAATTCAGTATTATTCTGTAGATAAAAAAATAAATTTTGTAAAATAACGCATTTAGTTATCTATAAAATAAATTAAATCAAGATGTATATGTGGTAAGCTCTTAGTGAAATCCACCATTTCATGAAATGACTAGGCATTTCCTGTTAGGTCGGCTTTTAATATAAAATTGTTACAGTATCTGCCATCGCCATTTACATGTAATGCCTGCAAATAATGGAAAATATATAAAAAAAAACGAGATTTCATTATAAGCCTGAACTTTGTTGTAAACGAATCCTTCATTGCATGAAAAGCCCGACTTTTAGTGCAAACTGATAGTGGTGTACTTGTTAAATATAAACATCAATTTTTCTGTTTTAAGTTTCAGACATTTTTAAGATTTTATGTATTTTCTGTCTTATTGAATAGCTGAATATTTTCATGTCTATTATCAGAATAATAAGGCTCTTAAGACAACAGCATTACACAAAATGTTTAATCAGTCAAATATCCATATCAGCTGCCAGCATTTCATGAAATGACGTAGGCAGTTACCATGGCCGGCGCTAGGGTTTTGGCCGCCCCTGGGCAAAATCTATTCGGTTACCCTAGATTCTAATAGATCTAGACGTCACCATTTTGTTTGCAAGGCTGTAACTAGAATTGAGTTTCGGGGTAGGGGGGGTTCCCACGGACTCACAAAAAAGACATTGTAACGAACAATCAATTATTAAAATAAGAGCTTTAGTTACCAAAGTTTCTTTGCATCGTGAAAATGATCTCTGAGAGCTTTCAAATCTGAGTCCATGCTCGGATCTTGCAGTCTCTTTTGAACCTGTTCAATAGGAATGAATAATTTATCCCAAAAACCTAGTCAGAAAATCGTGCTTTAACCAAACTGAAAGGGAAAGAAAAGTGCGCTTAACAAATAAATTCAACGGTTATTGGTTGCTGGTAGTCAGTTTCCATAAGGTATTGTACCGTATAGCTTATCTTTGGTGAATAGTTTTTTATAATTTTTATTTATATTTTTAATTAATGTAATATTATTTGGTGGTTTTAAATTTGGCTGCCTCAAAAATTTGGCTTCCCTTGGGTTACGCCGCACACTGGTCAGAAATGACGAAAAATCGGTCAAAACTAAATAACTTTCAGAATTGCTTAAATATTTTGTATATAAGGTGTTATTGGCGTCTTCGCTATCCAAAGTGATGTAGAAAATGGAAATTATTTTATTTATTTATTTGTTTTATCGACGAAATTTAAAAAAAATTCGTCTCTGAATTCGTACATTCTGTCTGTCTGTTGCCATGTTGCCGTAACTTTACAGGACGTGTTATATATGAAATCAACTTAAACTTTTCTTCTAATTACAGATACATAATCGTATTTCGATATCGCGAATAGTTTTCGAGATAATCAAGATCGAAAATGGCAATTTTTCGGCATAGTCTGTCTGTTGGTCTGTTGTCATGTTGCCGTAACTTTACAGGACATGTTATATATGAAATCAACTTAGAATCTTCTCCTGATTACAGATATATAATCGGTATTTCGATATCTCGAATACTTTTCGAGATAATCGAGATCGAAAATAGCGATTTGTCGACATAGTGATATTATATATGATATCAATTTAGTTTTTAACAAGGGGCATTCACAAGGTGTCCCTCACCGATTTTTTTGAAACTTGGTCTGTCTGCCTGTCTGCCTGTCCGTCCGTCCGTACGCATTTTTTCAAATTTTGCAGTTTTGACTTCAGATTTGTATTCTACATCAAAAACTAAAAACAATGTGCTGTCTTCGTTTTTTTGGCCGCCAAAATCTAAAAAATTTTCAAAACTTTTTTTTACTTTAGAATCGTATTTTACATCAAAAAATAAGAGAAACGTATACTTTTATCTTTTTGATATCCCCTCGGGAATAATAGCCGCCAAAATTTGAAAAGAGTAACAAAATGAAATTTGTTGTGGTTATGCTTTGCATTCCCAGATGTTTTATTCTAAAATTCGCTCACCGATACCAAAGTATCGGGCTTCAATTTTGACTAATAAAGTTAATTTTTGAACATTTGGTTAGTGGCGTCCCTATGTGGTGGCGGGGGGCGGGACGGGGGCGGTCCGCCCTGGGCATCATCTAGCACTTTAAAATAACTATTGTTGTTTATACTTTACTATTAAAAAGAAAAACAAATGCCCTCTACATTAACTACAAGTTTAAGACTTGAAAAGCATAGTAAATTGAATATATACAGAATACTTGAACAATAGATAAATTTAAATGTATATCTGCTTGTTCTTTTTATCGATTACTAAAAGACCCAAAAATTTCCGCAGCTGATTTTTACTTCCTTAAAAAATATAAACTTTTTCTCATATTACAACATAAATTCACATGGGACCACAGGGGATAACATTTTCAAATTTCAAGATGAATAAAGAATACTCGAACATTGTTCAGCTAACCATCAACATTTTTTCATTGAAATCATACTAAAAAATTGCAATAACTATGATATTGCATCGTGCTTGAAAGACTATTTCGTGAGTACAGTAGGCAATTTTGACGCTTTTTTAATTTAGCGAGATACACACCTTCAAAGCAATGGTTAAAATTTGGCTTAGTATGTATGCTGTAAAAGCACTATCTTTCAAGTACTATTTATAACACAATATATTGTAATATACATAAATTAATTGCGAATACTAATTTTTGAATGTTTAGTTGTAAATATAAATATATTCAAATTTCATTCTGCTTAGATTATTTTTTAGAGTTTTGACCGCTTTTTGCTGGTTTCCGACCACAGTGCGCCGGCCCTGGCAGTTAATGTAAGAATCTCACTTAATTACATGAAATGCTTGGTCATTTCATGAAATGACAGATTTGCTAAATTCACTAAAAGCCTGCGAGATATATACCAAATTCAATTTTAATTTTTACTTATGCTTGCGTTATCTTTCAGTTGATTCAACAACAAATATGTAAATGCAAAAAATGCTCAGAACTAAAAATTATTTATTCAAAGTAAAACTAATTTTACTTACAAATACGTCATAATAATTACCGAATTACATTTTATTGTTACTGTAATGCAAATGCCGCAATTCGTCAGTTTTAACGAATGAAAGCTATGGTCGCGTGGTTCAAGCCCAACTCGCAATCAAAGAGTCCGACGCGACGTGGCGTTCAATTCCTGTCAGACACCTATGAAATCATTTTTTAGTTCTTTTTCAAATTTTTATTTTAAACTTAAGTTTAAGTTTTTTTAAATTTAAATTTTTGTAGTTAATCACAAAAAGAAAACGTGCACTAGAGCTTTGACTTTGCCTGTTGTCGAACTTTCCTACCTATGACTGATTTAGACTGTGAAATCTATGATTACGTCTAAAACTAGTAGGACCGACGCTAGGATGTTTGGCGCCTAGAGCAAAATTTCTTAAGGCACCTTTGTATGGTAAAAGGAAGATGTGTGATGCGTCTAATGTCAGTTTCAGTTGTGCTATTTCTTAAGGTGCGGTGCTTAGCCATCGCAATGCCTGTGGCAAGTTGTTTCATTTGCACATTCTTCTGGTAACTACGATAAAACTTAGTCCACACAACTAGCTGGGCATCCCTGAAGATATGGTGAACCCTAGTCAGCCGGTCTCATCCCAGAACTTCTCTAATATATTTAAGTTAAGCAAACATTTAAAGCTGCCATGTCAGTATTTTTGAAAATTGTCAACTGATTTTGAGTGCAACGTCATAGCTTTTCTTAGGAGATTTAAGTGAGGGATTTATCAGAGATTAGTAATTCTACATGTGGTCATTCTGAGGAAGTTTAAGAAATATCAGTAGTGTCTTGTGGTGTTATATTAAGATCGTTTTTGTGTTTTCTTTTGTTTGTTTTTCCTGTTTAACCCAAACTGACTAGTAACTTTGAAAGATTTTTTTTTCTTACAAACTTGGTGATGTATTAACAACTATCGCTAACTTGGTTGTTTGGGTAACTGGTAACTTATTAGACGTAACAACAATGTTTTACTTTTCTTTACAATTTCCTGCAGACAAATCGAAATTCAAAATTTTTTTGTTGGTCTGAAACTACGATTTTGTATCTGTATCTGTACTAAGCATATTTGGGCTGAGTTTATCAGTAACTAGAACTGAATGTTTTGAGTTCATATTATATTAGGCGTTGTTGTACGCGATTTTTGCCATACATTTACTATAGAAAAGATTGTGGCCACTGATATAAATTCAAGTCATGCACAAATAAATAAGTGAACATTAAAAAACAAGAAGCTACATTATTATTAATCTTGCCAAACTTTATCATTTTGTGCCTTTGGTAATTGTTTACTGTTTCTGAAAAAGTTGCAGAAGTGAGGTAATGGTAAAGGCAATAATTTCGTTTGTTTTTGTAAATAAGTTTCCAAAGCGTTTTTTCATAGTCAATGCTTTATGTTACAAGTACACATGTCAACAGGGTTCTAAAACCACAGTGCTCTGTTAATTGTCTCGTTAATTGTTTCACCTTTGTTTTATTTAAGTGCTATTATAATTTCTCTATTTCTTCTTTTGTATTTCTTCTTCTGATTCTTTAAGTGCCCAATGCCCGCTGTAAGCATTTATTATTCAGAATCGTTACATATGCTGTATTCTTTGACACAAATAATACCTTTAAGATACGAGTTCCAACTACAGCTTTTTGGATTGTTGTGGTAGTTGTTATATCACCTACCTCACTCCTACTAGAAATTACAAAGGTAGGTTTATCATCAAAACTAGCTACCTGTAATTTGTTACCAATAGTGAACTGTAAAAGTGACTCTCCTCTTGAATTAGTTTTTTTCTTTCCACGGCTGTTGGTTGAATTTATCGGGTTTTAGTATACTGTACTAGCTAAGTATTTGCTTGATTCGTTGGTCAGTATGAGATCTTTGGTAATACCCATCCCATAATGTTAAATGCAAAATTTGCTTAATAAACGCATAGATCTTTTGTTTGCTTCCTGGTGGGACGAGCACTTTGCAGGAGCTAATGTCATTAAGATCATTGAAAGACCACACGAAATACAGCAGATACTGCCTTGAAGTGAATTTGTATTGCCTTTGTTGTGAAGCCCTTCTGAGAATTGTTCAGCCAACAGTTACCGATGGGGTTACGATTTCTGTATCTGAGACTTTGAGAAGTCGAAATATGAATCAGAAAACATATCTCATGTGCGTGCTCTTTTAGGACTTTTTTTTCAAGAAATGAGAATCTACTGGTTTTTGCAATTATTCTTGGTATTTATCTGTTTTAAGCTTTCAAGTAATAATTCAGGTCATAACGACTTTGGGCACAACCCTAATCTTGGTATTCACCTATTCCAAAACGCGACACCTTCCCCAAAGCTCTTCGTAATAAAGACTTGCTTCGTCTAGCTTTTTACGGGGGCGTTTCCTTTTGGAACAAACTTCTTTGAACGTGGTTATCTTTATCCACAAGACAATTTTACTTGTTTTTCCCTGATGGAAGTTACTGAAAATCTATTAAATAGTTTGATGAATAGCAAACTTCTATAATAATCTCCAGCGTAGATATCTCATTTCAATATCGCACATTGCTTGCGATATATTGCAAAAAAGGAAATCTTAACACTTTATATTACACAAACGTCCACTTTAGGATATAAGAAGGGTTAATATTTTGGGCTTTGATTTATCTATATTTTATTTTAAAATAAAACACGTCTATTATATAGATTTGATATGACGTTACTTACTCTTGTATTATCCGTGTTATAAAGTTAAACAGGCACGTAAGTCTAGTCATGATAGACAAAGAATACTTTACGTGACTCTCAAATAAATTTTAAAGCTTGGAGAAATGTGTTTTCTAACAAACTATAAGTAAGTAGTTTGTACTAAATACAGAAGAGAGACAAACTA
Source organism: Ignelater luminosus (assembly GCA_011009095.1). Lineage (NCBI taxonomy): Eukaryota > Metazoa > Arthropoda > Insecta > Coleoptera > Elateridae > Ignelater > Ignelater luminosus. The sequence goes on from VTPC01001055.1 coordinate 16,522, forward strand.
CTTTAGATATCATTACATTTATCTTAACCAACTTTCAACCTTTAGAAGACTAAAAGGGTCTTATACCTATGTATAAAAAATCTCCTTTATTCATAGTGAATTGATTTTCATTTACATTAACTTTTCGCAAAACTTTCGTGCTTTCAAACGGTAGCTTCAATAAACTGTCAAAGATGTTTTGTAATACGCTATATTGGAAATGCTTTGCTTTATTTGTCAAAGAAAATATTAGCAGCGATATGAAACAACTATTTTTTTATATGTCTTCCATACGCAGTTCACCGAAAAAAATTCGTAAAATTCAATTTACCGTACGGTTTTTACTTATTCTTCTCTTGCTTGGTTCGTAGCGACGATATCAATAACTTCTAACAAAGTTACAAGCCTTTTATTGAATATGTCGAACATGGTACGTAACTAAAAATGCCGACGGTCTTTCAGTAAATCAACAAAACTGGAAGTCGAGCATCAAAAGTATATGGATGGATGACGAACTGAAAGCAGAAGTTCGTATTTGATAGATTCACTGCAGTGTGTGTTATTCCTGTTGTGTTCGGATGTTACACATGTGTTAAACTTTTGTTCGTTTGTTCCATACAATTTGTAAATTACATCATTACTAATTCCGTTTAAAAGTGTTTCCATGTAAGTTAAATCAGGGGTGATTTAATAATTGGCAGTAAAGAGAAAAATGCTGTGTTTTTAATATAATACACTGAAGTTCATTACCGACGTTTCGTGATTTAAAAAGCTTTTTACAAAAGTCAGTTAATGACCTCAGTTTGTTTATTATTGAAAAACAATACAAGCTGAACATGTTTTAATGAACATGTATGTGAATGCGAAAGAGATGTAACGTGTTTATACAGCAAATAACTGTGTTTTGTTTTTTGACAGATTTTACTGAAAGACATGAAATGTGTAAAATTTTTATTTAATTTTAAACTATAATGGATTATAATAATAGTATATTCAACGAGCACATAATGCCCATTATGTACGACGTTTTATCTACGATTCTAACACTTCTGAGGAAGATCTGGAGGTGAATTCCCCTGAGGGAGGCGACGTTGAAATTCTTGAATATGTAGTAGTCAATGAAAGTAAACAATCTTCACAAAGAGAGTTTTAGGCCTGGAATACAAGAATCCTCTAGAGACGATGTCCAAATTTTTCTTCTAATAGTTTGAGATTATAACAATTTCTATTTTGTTTATATCTATAAATAGGCAACCAACAAAACACCTCCAGTAAATTAAATCCATACAATTCACTAGTGTTTTATGAGTATGGTTATATCCCTATGGTTACGCGTATAACGACTATATTATTGAAGAGTCGTAGATAAAATTTAATAAATAATTTCATTAAAGAAATGGTTAGAATAAATAACCAACACATATGGATCTGAAAACTATGGTGATACGTAAATGGTATTCGTGGGCGAAACAGATCAGAATCTTAACGCAGAGATAAATACGAAATGGAAGTTTACAGTAGGGACAGGTACCAAGACGGTAGAGAAAAAAGTAAAAAAGGTATTTCAGAAAAAGCAACAACTAAAATGGTAAAATGTAGAAAAACGGAATTAAAACACACAATTCATTGGCCGATGGAACGGGAACGACATCTTAATGCTAAATTTCACGATTAATGGGATTCTCATCGAAGGTCTTGCCAAGGTATACTACTTTGGCGCAACAGTGCTCCGTAGTTGTTTACGATATACTGAACCACTCGGCGGTAGATTTTAAAATGTCCGAGAATTCTAAATTTTTTGGGTAACGGAATCGAAGACTTTATTTTACGTAGATCTTCAGACACATATAGTAATTGGTCGGTGGGAAGTTGATATTCCGTGAGTGATTTTATCTTCAAAAATATTGACCAACAACGTTTGAAATTGAAAATGCAAGTCCTGTATGGCTTGTCTTTTCTTGATACAGAGCTATTGGTGGAATCAGACCTCCTGATCCTATCATCAATGTTAGAAGTCAAGGTAATAGGTTTTCAAAGCAGTCGTCCAATACTTTCAGAAACAATTATTTCTTAATCTAACCAGATCAGATTTTCATCTCTAAAGTAGTTTCTGAGGTATACCCCAATTTTATTGAGAAAACTAAATTAGTGCTTCAGAAAAGGGCAATTCAGATTTAACAGTAATGTATTTAATTAACCCCAGTTTTCCTGCTAGAGAAGGAAAGGTTTTGAATACATAAGGAGGTTGATTGAGAAGGTTCTCAGAATAAAATTTATTGGAAAGAGACGCAATATTCATGAACTCTTCAAAATCAGATGCTCTTCTTTGTTTAGAAGTTCAATAAACCACTCTTCTTTTATTTCCTTCCTTTCATATTTTTTAATTTTTCTTCATATCAGTGCAGGTATTTCTATTAGGTCCCACAGTATTCTACTAAGCAACGCGGCGTTTTCATTATATTTGTTACAATCTATTAAGATGTGCCAAATGTTCATGTTGCCTGCAGGACATGTACAGCCAAATTACGATGTTTATGTAGCTCTAATGATTTACACGAATGGAAATTGGTGCTACAACCAAAAAAATTGCTAGAACTTTAGCACAAGTAGAAGGTGGTGACTCAATAGAATGACATCTCCTTGCCGGTTTTTCCATCTTGGTTAATTAATAGCATATCCATAAAAGTGGAATTGGAAATCCTAGTGTACACTGCACAGGTAGAATAAATAAAAGAACATACAACTGAACTGACAAAAACTGAAAACAGGTTTTAAGAAAAGAAAAATCAGAGAATAGAACAGGTTAACAGAAAGGTAACAAAATTGCTAGTGAACAAAACTAAATTAAACTGCAAACTATTGGTGGGACATCTATAATAAAGAGACTTTATTATTACAAAAATACCTAACGTGGTTAAAGAATGTACATAGATTAAAAGTAAAAATGTAAAACGTCAATAAAAACAAACGTAAAAAATATTTCAAAACTACTATATGTACAAAGGTATCTCCTTTGCAGTGTCACAATATTTATATGTCACCATTTCAAAAATATACGTTTGTCATTTAGAGGCACAAGGTAATGTTTGTAAAGTATCAACCAAGCTTGACTGAGTCATGATATACATTTTACTGGTAATGATTAGCTTGATTGATTTTTACAGTTCATCATTAGTTTGTTGTAGTAGATACTTACTGTCATTTTTTTGGAGATAGGTTATAGCCAAGTAATTAATATTTTCTAACATGAATTATTACAAAAAAAAACAAATTCTTGAGACTTTCTGTTTCTTCTTGTTTTGGAATAAGATAGATTATCTCACAGAAACTTGGATGTTTGCTTGATATTTTTAAGATGTAATTGTGTTCAAGAAAAATGGTGATGATTATGCAAACATACTGTTGCGTGATCTTCCTCTACCACGAGATTTGTCCGTAGAGAATAATATTGAGGTTTCTTACGTTTAGAGGCTTAGTTTCAGCTTATTCTTTATCATTTTGCAAGTTTAATCCCATATTAGATTCTTTGCAATGTGAAGAACCGTTTAAATTAAAATTTTTAATATTTTCTTTCTAAAATTATTTTCTTGGAGCTGACTTGAAACCTTCTCTGTTCAATAAGAAATTGGATCAAAGTGTCATTGATTTCCAACATGACTAATATTGTAAAATCTTTTCTATGTAGATGTTGAACAAATTTCAATGACAGATCATTTTTTGCGTAATCAGACTTTACAAGCTAAAAGCTTTTCCTTTGTAGGTTGTAGAAAACTTGTACTATTTGATGAAAAGGGCATAAACGCCATATTACTTTTTCCATATGGTTGGATGATGGCATTGTTTATATGTGAAGCCAAGTTGTTCAAATCAAAGAGTGCCGCCAGCAAAAGCTGCATTCGAACGAATTAGTCAACTAAAGTTTCTAATTCTTACTTACTTACTTAATCCTTTACCTCGTCTACCGTGAGGTGTTGAGGCTGATGGGGTCGAGTTTTATTAATTCATCTTGATCTTTTGTCTCCATCTTTTTCTGTCATATGTTTGCTGTTTTATTTCTTCCCATGAAATAATTATTTTTGTAGCTTCTTCTTTAATATGTCGTTCCATATTCTTCCGGGTCTTCCCTTTTTATTTCTACCCGACACTTGCGTTTCATACACTTTCTTTGTTAATCTATCGTCTGCCATACGACGCACGTGACCGAACCACCTTAACTGACCCTCCGCGATTTTTTCACGGATAGATTTTAGTTTGAAGTTTCTAATTCTGCTACTGTAAAAGAGTTCAAAACAATATCGCGCACCTTTTGTGTCACGTGTTCCATAGTTGTTCTACCTCATAAATAACAAATGAAAATAATAATACTTCTGAGTTAGAGTTTAATATTTGCCCTAGGCATTTGACTATCTTTTGGAAAAGTTGTTTTTTACTTTTGGAATTGCCAATAAAAGTACTAGTATATTAAAAATAAATGCCCAGGTAACTAATGTGGACAGTAATCATGTGCTTAAAGTGTACTCAAGTCAAAATTGAGCGAAAGGTCCAGATGTACTAAGTATGGACATTACCTTTTTCATCGATCATTCCCGTACTGATGAAGATGATGATGAAGAAAAAATAAATCTCATAAAATTATTAATCTCATCAGGTATCATTTGTGTAGACATATACATCAAAAATGACATTGGATGATGTCCTATAAAGTGCCAAAACATCCAGTCAACATGATAAACATCTGCTGATCTAGCATTTTCTATTGTACCACTAATATTGCACATATTTTTTTTAATTACATTTCAAATGTTTTCATATTTACACATACATAACGCACATTAATTCTTCCAAAACTGCCAAAGATTTTCCTGAGATTATTATACTAGCCGGTTTCAAAGTTAAAATCGTTTACGCCGTTATGCTAGCGTTTCTATAATACTTCTATGTCGGTGTACAAATCGATGTGCTATTTATAGTATCTACAGAGATTACCAAAAATGTACATAAGAGTTAAGCACCGAGCAAAATCTACCGACGAATTTACTATATTTAGATACTTGCTACATAATGCAGTTGGGTATCGAGAAAGATACTTTTTGCTCTATAATTCCAAACATCTCAGTAGCTCATAGTGTCGTAACTCAAGAGGCCTGATTTATCACCTTCAGATTTTTTGATGTTATTTTTATTATGGTACAGCACTTTTAAAGTGGAATAATTGCCATGTTTTGTCGGCAGGGATAAAAACAAAAAAGCGACTTCAGTTCTTACCTTTGCAATCATTGCAAGAATTATGGTGACAAGAATCGCAACAAGTTGTAACGTAACCTTGCGTTACGCTTTTAAATTAACAAAAAACACAAGAACTGCTAAGTCATCGGCCTGACTTAGCTCAGTTGGTGGCCTTGAGCGTAGATCGGGATTGGTTATACACACAATAAAACAACAACAAGTTCAACAGACGAAATTTATTTAGTCAAGAAAATTATTTATAACAAATTTAATAACAATTAGTGATAACTTGCAACAAATCAAATACATAAGTTGTTAAGCTAAATTCTGAATTAAATCAAAACTGTATAAGTTCACAAAATACTCAACAATGCAAGCTAAGTTACAACACATCCTAACTTTCACACTAATTACAATATTCAATTTTTTATCAAACAAATCAAACAAATGTTGAAAGTTAAAATCAATAAAAGTTTCGTGTTTGAAAAATTATAATAAAGTTCAATGTTATCAAGAAAAGTTTGTACAATAGACTTATCTGGCCGGTACACTCCAACCGCTAATCTGCAAATTCATACGTACGAACGTAAAAATGCCTTTTACTATTTAATTTATAAAGCAATAATAAAAAAAATTGATAAATCCAAACATTTTTCTAATGAATTACTAGAAACTTCCCAAATTACAAAATATAATAAAGAACAATTTAATAAGAATGTAATTAATGTTACTTAGTAAATTGAATTGTAAAGCATATAAACAATCAAGAGTCAATTATCAAAAGAATTTTATAACGAAATTAAACAACAAACAGTTTTGGACACAAATTGAAAAAGAAAACCTTATCACATTCTTCGGTGGGTTCCGTACTGAAGCTGCGGAAGCTAAATCCTAAAGGAAAAATAAACATTTTCAAACATGTTTCAAACTAGATCCAGAAACTGAGTAGAAAACAATTAGATCTAAGGATTACAAAAAAGAAACTATCATAACAGAGATTTTGTTTTAAACAATTACAGAACAAAAAATAAATTATCAAACTAATGACTCGAGGTTCAAACTAGAAAATTACGACTATAATGAGTGATAGGCCATCATAAGGTCCGGTTATAACAAAAATTAATTCTTTAATATCAAATTGGTTGAAAAGATTAACTCTTACGTTATTTTAAGCAAAAAAATCTTTATAGACAAGGAAAGAAATTTCTATTTCGTAGTTAAACTTTAGTGTAGTATAATTTAGCACTGGATCCTTTTAAAGCACTCGTAGCGGATGACTCCTTCCGGTCCATCAGCATCACGTCTTAAATCCCGAAACGATAAAATCCAACAATTTAGTCTGATGGAAAGACTCCTGACTTCCAAAAGGGAATAAGTCGAGGGACCCACCAGATGAACGACACTTGGTTAAAAATCCGGACAATACAAGGAAGCACAAGAAAAAAAAAACTTACCTCTAATTGTAGGGTTTTTTCTATCACTCACTCGTCACAGAAATTTGACGAATCAAAATGTAGCACAACTAGCTAATACGCTGGTTGCGTCTCGTTTGCCGCAAGCAGTCTTCACTTTTCCCAAAAGCCGAATCCAACCGGTTCGTGATTCTACGCTCAAGGGAGGAAAAGGAAAATTAAACATTTTTTCTTTATTTAACAATAGGGTCCTGTTAAGGGCGTTAATGTACGAAATCCGGATTTTTAAAGTGAATGGAAAACTCAAAGAGAAGAAGAAAATGATCATGATACGCTAAACTTCAAACGGATAAAAAAACTCAATCGGAACAACATCTACCCATCCCCTGCTAATCCAGAAATTCAAAAGCATCACACTCCTTAACGGAAGCAAAGTAATCAAACTAGTTATAAACTTCAATATTTAAAATAAATATATCCAGCGCTTCACCTGCCCTTGAAGTTAAAAATTGTGAAAGGAAACTTTAATTTAAAGCAAGAGTACTGCAAATCTGAACTACAAACATGTCTAACCCTTCATTTCTAAGTCAAACTAAGAAAACGTGGAACACCTGAAAGCGTAAGCAACCAAATCCTATGTAACGGGAGTAGCGGAAAATGACCGTTACAAAGTGAATCAAAAAAAAGAAAGAACAGATGTTTCACAATCTGACTTTTCCATAACAATAACTGGTGTAAATTTCTGATAATTTCATTTAAAAAAATTTGGTTTGATATCTGCAGAAGAATCCACATTCGAATTTCAAAATACAACTATGTACCAAGGCCTATTACAAAGGTAACCTTGGTAGCTATAAATACAGTCAATATAGTGGGTTATTTAATTTGCCTTTTTCTATTGCCAGTTGTCAGATTTATTAACAGATTATATAGATTTGACTTGGTGACACGAAGCAGAAAAGCCGATAAAATTTGTTAGTGCATCAACTCAGACCGTTTACATTAATATTTCGAATATTCATAAAAAACCCTGAAATCGAAATTCTTCTTTTATCAAGAATCATTCATGCTTTGGAATTATACTACAACAAAACTATAATTACATTCGGTTTCCATGATACCGCCGAAAATAGTAATTTAGTTTCACAATTTTCTAGAATCTTAGAAAGCGAATTATTAAAAAGGTGACATAAATCCACGCCAGTGTTTTTTTTGTAGTTACTAAAAGCTTCCATTATGAAATTGTCTGGGAAGATAGTATTGCAATATTTATGTCACTATTGCTTTCAGCATTACATTTAAAAGCGGTTTTGCATAATTGATATAAAATTAGGTTTTGTATAATTTGGTTAACTGTCTAATTTATTAAAAACAATAAAGTGCTACATTATTTATGTGTGTCGCACTTAACGTTGTCTTCATACAGTGTGGATGTTATTCTGAAAATGCAAGTTTATCTAACAGATAGGTATCATAAAAATTAAATTAGTGAATATACAATACGGGATTGTTGATGTTAATTTTAGTATTTATAAATTGTACCCATCCCATTATAAATAATAGCCAGAAACTTACTAATTACTACATGTCCCAGATATCTTCCATTTGCAAGTGATAATTAAGTGTTGCATTATCTTGTATTTATAATCTCCATGTATCATTAACAATCGAAAATGCTGACATTCACGTCACGCTAAAAAAAACAGTGCTATATTGCTGTGAATGCAATTAAATAGTTGGGAATTCGTGCCAGTTCATTATCATTTCCAACTTCTGTATTTCACTATTTCCTTAACTGTCTAATTGCTTTCTTACATACTGGTAGTTTAGAAATAATTAATTTCAGATGCAATTTGATGGGTTTATTTACAAAAACTAGTAGATAAAAGAAATTACTGCACTTTGAAAACTTTTAATGCAGTATAGTTGGATAATGACAATTTACAATGTTTAATTTGCATTTTGCGTGTGTTAGTTTCTATTTTTCAGCAATTCGATTTAACTTTGAAAGGAAAATGTATTTCTAATTCTTTCTTAAAAAACCATTCTTTCAACTTTCAACTTTTTAGTTAGTTTTAGTTTTATTTACGACCTGGAGGAATTTACACTAAAATGTTAAATTCGTTATCAAAAATTATTATGCTAATAAGAAATAATTACTGGTTTATCTTTTTGTCCTTCGTGCACCCTCCTTTTATGTTAGTAAAAGTGAAAATTATTACAAATTTATGCATATGCATTTACATACAATAGTTATTGTTATTTTTTGCTTTATAATTGAAACGGAAAATTGGTTTATGACAAGTCTTCAAATTGAGATTGTCTGATAAACATTAAACAATATTTCTATCAATTCTGTAGTTATTCTACTTACATTAGACGGTAAACATCTACTGCATGTAGTAGTGATTGTGCAAGATATATATTTGAAGCACGATTAAGCTAATTCCGTTGATTATAATCTGTTTCCTTATAAGGTTGTTGTTTTTCTTGTTGGATATAATTTGTGTAATTTTCTTTGACTTTCTTCTTTGACAAATCTTATTTTTACATTATCAAGACAATATTTAATTTTTCTACTTCCTGTTAGATAGTCTGATTGGGAATATAATTATTAGATATGATTTTTTACTTTTTTTCTATTTATGTAATTGTACTAAATTTCAACTATTTTCTGTATTATTCCTATTATTGTAAATTTAAAAAATGCAGTTCTTCCAATTAAGTAACTCTATTTCTGTTCAAAGAATTTCGTTAAAATTATTATGAAACACGGGATGTGTTTTACGTACTGGTTATTAGTAATAATTGAACTTCATTGTTTGCTATGTTATTTTTTTTGTTTGCTTTTACGTAAAGCAACAATTTTAATTTTTTAATACAGAAATTCCTCAAAACAAGTGTAGTGCATTATATTGAATAATTGCTAACAAATGAATTTTTTAGCTTTAATTCTTGTAAGTGTAATTAATTTAATAACAGAGCATAAATGCGTGTTGGGTTTAAATTAATTAAGATTAGTTAAAATAACAGTTGGTTATTTATAATGTAAATTAGAATCAGTTAAAAAGCTTATTTGATTGCACGAATGACGTAACCGGAGAAAATACTCCTATAGTCAGCTTTTACAACCTTACTTTTTATTTGTAATTTTTGCTATTTAGTAGCGTATTAAAAATGGCTATAGCTAAAGAGCAATTTCTTGTTCTCTACTATATTTTGATTTCTTGCTTTCGACCTGCTCATCGTCTTCTGTGTAATGGCAAAGAATGAAAATTTAAGTACTTCTAAATCAATAAGCTTCCCCTTTGATGTTTTGGTCTTCCATGTTTGATTTATCAAGATAATTGGTACGCGATTCCAATACTGTAATAAAATTTCTTTTTTTTGTAGATTTCTGATGGAAAAAATACAATCGCATGATTAAGAGTAATAGGTATTTGCTTGTCTTTCACAACAGTGTCATCGTTCAAACTAAATCAAACTAAAACAACAACAAGAAAGTAATTATGAAAACTAAAGGCAGGTTCTGAAGATAACCGTTTCAACTATGGCAAAATAAGGTTCATAAAAGCTGATCGTCTGACTGTTTTAGCTCTCTATTGCTTTTCGCGATACACTTAATTGAAAATGTATCACTGTATTAATACACAAATGCGCAAAACAATCAAAACAAATCAAGTAGTAACTTTCTTTCTCTTACGACGTATTATGTTCAAGGTTTTCTAAACTAAAATTTCAAACTAACTATAGGCATCAAAAATCAGGTGAAGCCACACTATTATCATGGCTTTTTATCGATATCTATAGCGTCGAAAGAGCCTATCTAATCTTGAATAAAAACGCTTGCAATCAAATGCCAAAAGACGTTGATACAGAGACACTTCTAATCGAAAGCACTCTTATACAAGATTTTAATGTATGGTGTTCTAAACTGTTTCTGTGCTTTTCTAGGTGTGTCGAATACCACAATGCTCAGAATTAAAAAATTGTCACCGGCACGGCCTAAGTTAGAAATTCAGGTAAAGTGCAAAAAAAAACAAAAGCAATAATCAATCAATGTTAAAATATGCACTACAGGCAAGCCGCATTAAACAGGAGCAGGTTCACCATGCAAAGTCGTATTTAGGCAGGTTCTGATACTAGGAGAAGTTAGGGAAGATGAGCTGACGGAAAGTTTTACTTTTAGGTAATTACAAAGGTAATTTACAAACAAACCTTAAAAATCGTGTTTGTTTCTGTGACTTTAGCTTTAATGAATTGATAATTAATAAGTTGACAATACTACAGAATCCTGTATAACAATGACAAAACTGAATAGTAAGCAATGATTTCTGTTACTAATCGCTACGTTACTAATCCTTTTTTAGAAATTCTCTTTTGGTGATAAACTCGTCCAGTTCGACAAGCTTAAGAAAAAGCAACAAACGATCAGGCATCTTCAATTTTTTTAGTCTATACAAATAAGGTAATTATCTATGTTCAAACGAATACAAAAAAATCGAACTGATCAAAATTAAATATTGACAAATGTAGAGTTAAATTGAATAACGAAGCTGATCTTATCATTTTATAAAAGCCAGCTAAGTTCTCAAAACTGGGAATTCTGGTTCTTAACTTCTTGACCCTCCAACAAAGATTTCTTGCAAATAAAGCATGACTCAGGATTACCGTATATTTTGAATCATTTTGATAACTTTATTTATCGAGAACAGCTCTGTCAGAAGAGGGCATAGGTAAGAGTTGCTACAATACTCCAATCGGCTATAGGTTGATCTACTTTTAATGCTTCTTCAAGTTATGCCTTCAGTTTAGGTCGATACCAAAAATAATTTTAGAAAAACATTCACCTTTTGGATTATGATTTTGGCTGACGTAGAAAAGGGTATCAGCTTTTCTGTCAAATCTTTCTAGCTGTGATAAAGATGATCTTCACAATTGAAACAAAAAAATTGTTTGGAAGGATTTAATAATTCCTTCAAATACAGTTAGTAACCAATACACCAAATAACGAAGAACAGAGAAATGATAATAAGAAAAAAGAAGCCAATAATAATTCAGTGATAAGAACTAAGTAGATACTATTTAAGGCGTAAAGATCAAAATTGGAAAACATTTTGAAATTTAAAAACTAGATCAATTCCAAAACATAAAACGAAAACACGAAATATGGTAAGAGAAAATAAAGATGGAAACGGGACTTTTCGGAGAAAAATCAAACTAATCTTGATTTGATTGAATTTTAATCAAATTTCTAAGTTTTCCTCTTATTTAGATGTAATGTTTGTTTTTGTTTTCTGGCTAATTATATTTGATTCTAGAGCAAATCAGACCAACATTATGCAATTTAATTTTCTTTTTATGCTTTGAGTATTTAGTACATTAGCAAAATCGACTTGGTCTTTTCCCGAATTCCAGTCTTCAAACCATAAATTGTCTTGTTGTTTCCTGGGACAGACAACAGATTAAAAAACTTGTTGAATCTAAGATATCACCTTTTAGCTGCCTTGATGAAACGAAACCGCAGTATTGATTTATATACAAATCATTACACACAATGTTTTTTTGTTGTTTATATAAACATAAACTGAAAATTCTATGAAATCAACTATAGACGGCGATTACCTACGAAATTTATATGCGATTGTTTCATTTCATCTATATTACCATGACAACAATGTTGCAAGTTTTTATTTTTAAAAAATGAGAAACATTGAGATGCATGCAGTGATTAAATACCTGCATAAAAAAATTTTCTGACAAAAGAAATTTATAAAGGCATGAAAAGTAAATAGGTATAAAAGAGATAGTTCAAGCATATCTCATGAATCGTGTAGCAATCGGCCAAAAACGTCAACTACAATAGAAATCATCGTCAAAGTTTACGATATTGTTTTGATGGGCCACCGATTGAAGTAGTAAGAATCTCAAATAAATATTTTAAATGTTAAATTAAGTATATCTAAATTGTCTGTAAGACGGATACACTGTTTATTAACACCAGATCAAAAACGTGCAGGTTATTAATATTCTGCCAATTTTATGCGTCATCACTACAGACCGCAATATAAGCAGCAATCAAAACAATGACCAAGCTGATTTTATCATCTGGAAAGGTAATGGTTTAGGTAATGTCTTGGGATGCGAAGAAAATTTTATTGATTAACTACCTCCCAAGATGGCAAACTATCACTCGTATTTGGACAAAAAGTAAATTAGTTTTAATCAAGACTTGAAACCTATAAATTGTTGGAATTAGAGCACCATTTTTTCCGAAGCTAAAAAATTTCCTGAGTGGACAAGTACCTGTCACGAATGATGAATTGATTGATACTGTGTACATCTACTTTTAAAGGGAGGAATATAGAAGTTTCAGTTTTGTTGAACTAAATGCATTCAAATTTGCAGAGACTATGTCAAAGAATAAAGATACTTAATTTAGAATAAATATAAACACTGCGTTTTTGGGTTAACATCTACATTCGAGCTACAGCAGATTCTCTAAAGATCACCTTGATCTCATGAAGATCAGTAGCATGCTGCAGTGTTGGTTACCAAACAACAATATTGTTACCGAATTTTAAGGTTAAATGCACGGTAATTAATTAGAGAATGTGTCTCAAGTAGCCACGAATCAGTAATTCATATTGGAAGATTCTTTCACTCAGAATTGTCGGTTGAACTAGTATGATCTTTGCAGACAAACAAACAAAAAAAATTAGCAGAAGGCAGATAAAAACCTGCGTAAAAAGAAAATGTTTCTAAAATATTTAGACTACATGGCTACAGAGTAATAATGGAATTTGTACAGACAAAATCTTGAATAAAGCAGAAGGCAGTGTAAAAATCAATCAACGAATCCGGTAGTATGTTCGGCTTCTTTTGACATTTATTTAGTTTTATACTGACTATTAACTTAAACAGTTTGATGTGAATCTTGTAAGCTGTCTATGTATGAATATTAATATTAAGAAGAGATTGTAATACCCTGTATGTAGCCTAGATCTTAATGGAGTGTTAACACAATGTACATAATATCTGGTATTTAATCAAATAGTACATTATGAAATTGAATATAAAATAGTCATAATTAGTTGATAACTAACAATAGAATTCAGGAAATTGTTAATTCTATTTATTACTGAATAGGATGCTATATTAATATGTTTGACTAATAACCTTCAAAGTTTGATACTCTGCTAGAGGCTGATAGTTATTATTTAGTAAAATAGTCTTTACAGTTAAAAATTCTTTATAGTACTTCCATTTACTTCCATTTATTGGACATCTTTTATTTTGTAATAATCAAAGTAACAGAATGTAAATAGAAAAATATTCCTAAGCATCGATGTAACAACTTGTTCGAGTTTTGGTTTTTCTGTTTCATAAATATTTATTATGAGTATTCCATATCTACCAATGAAAATTATTTTACAGTAGATTTTTATTTTTAAACGACGGCAAATTATCTGCAATTAATATTCTTGAATATTATACAACTTTTAAACTCTTTACATACTTTAACATTAGAATCTAAAACTGTGTCTCATCTAAATTAAAAAGAAAGCAGTATAAAGGTGAAAAGACAGAAATGGAATTGTATTAGCTAATAATATAATTTATAATCCTATAAAATCCTTATAATATCATGGAAAGATTATAAAATATGCACTTTACGTAAATTTGCATTATTTAGCATTAACGCACACCTCAAGAACGAAGAAATTGTTTACCAAATAAGTAATACCTCAAGTATCAATATTATTATATACAAGCAATTATAACTGAATATAATGCAATAACATTCAAGGGTCTTTACATGTATGATATAATTTTTTTGTCGGCTGGCTCTAAAGACAATGGGCTAAAGGTGGGATAGAGGCGTGGTTGGAGAAAGGAGATCACCAGGAAACTGCAGATATATAACGAGCTGAAGTCTTCATCAATATACTCTCACTAAAACAGTTCAGTAATAAGGATACACCATGAAACTGTTCGTTGTGAGTATTCGATGTTTTTTTCTGTGTTTGTGTTTAGTGAAAATTTTTTGCAACTACTAGGATTTTGTGCAGTGAAAAATCTTAAATAAAGTGAATCTAATACTTAAACATAAAAAGAGCGAAATAGCTTTAGGATTTTGTTTTTTATTATTATTATCCTTATTGAGTCGATAAAATTTTCTATATTACTTAAGGATTTTCTTGTTTTCTTTTCATTATTCGTAGGAAGCTGTGGGAGTTTATAATTTTAAAATATCGAGGGTTCAATAAATTTAATAATGTGTGCTCAAGGATTTACATAATATTCCTGTTTTTTAGGAAAAAAATTTAATTCAGTTTTTTTTCTTTTTAATTTTCAGTTAACTTTCACGACACTTCTCGCCGTGGTCTCTGCAGCACCAAGGGCGACAGTGAGACCCCAAGGAAGGGAATTATATTTTGCCGCAACCGATAAACAGCAAGTGTATGCAACGGTGGCACCTACATCTGCATCGTCATCTGCTTTGCTGAAGGTCGGACCACAATCCTTCTCTCCAAAAGCTGCAGGCATTCCAGCTACCCAATCTTTAAGCTACAACCCTCAATTTTTAAGTTATAACCCTCAAGCTGTTAGTTACGTTCCTCAAACATTAAAATACGCCCCTGCTCCTCCTGATGTATCATTTGGATTCTCACCACAAGCCCAACCCCAAGCCCAGCAACAGCAACTAGAATATTCTGCTCAACCGGTGGCGTACGCTCCTCAACCTGTTGCTAAACTATCTGCAGCACCAGCGGTTGCAAGGGTAAGTAAAATAACATGTAAATTTCTATTTTCCATTTGCATTTTCAATTTTGTTTTCAATAAGGAATAAACGAGTCTATAAGCATTCAAGTGGAGATAATCAAAAAGTAATTCTGAATGTAGCCAGTGAATTGAGAATATTATTTAGGCTTTTTCTTCGGGGATTAAATATAAATATTTGCTGTACAGGCAAATCTACTTAAAATTTACTTTCTAATACAATTCAGATTGGTATATTCAGCGAAGGGGAAATTTTATACTGAAAAATGCATGGAAATGAAGATTCTTTAGTAGAAATTAATTAATATCGAGGTATTTGCACTTTCACAATTTATACTACAAGTTGTTTATTAAACGCATGGTTATCGCAGCGCGTAGTCGTTTATGTTAATTGATGTTACTCTTCGAATTTAATTAGCTTTACTAAATATACAGAATAAAATAAAATATTCCAGGTATGAGTTCAGTTCAAATTTAATGAAATTTCAATGTTTGATAAATTTGTGGCTTTTATAGTGTAATTGCAGTATTGCAGTGCATGTACAATATTAATTGGCAAGAGGCGAGTTTATTTTGATTTATATTAAAACCACCGTCAACAGTTCGTATCTAGTTATTTTAAACAGTTAATTAAGACCTATTGGTTTCATGATATCGTAAAATTGAACTCGCTGCTATCGTCAAAACTAAAATATGAATCACAGATTTTCTGGATTAGATTTTCCAATAGTAGTAAGGTACTTATTTTTTTGAAAATGTCAATAACACTTGAGATGCACTGAAAATAGACATAAATTCAATCTAAAGTACATGTATGAAAACGATTTACTATACACGTAAAGTAGCTGAACTTGCCTTTCCCGTTTGATAACTAAATAGAGAGTAGAATTTTATGTTGTGTTTTGCTAGGTTTGCGAGCAATATGGATTAAGATTGTAAATCGTAATATTATATTAAAATTGATTAATTAGAAATTGTTTAGTTTTTGTAGAAACTTTAAGTAATTATTTTATTTAATTACAGCCGATTAAAATATAAATTGATTAAGGGATTATGTCAGGTATCTAATATTATTCGCATCTAATCTTTATATTAGTCTGGTTGACCATCGTATGGTATTGTCATTGGCTATCTTATTTTTTTGGACAAAAATTTAAAAGAATTTTCAAAAGCTTGGAAAATCGAATCTATAGTCTTCCAAGTCTGCAGTTGTAGACCACGTCATGTTATCTTCTTTCTAATGATTGCCAGTGTTTCTAGATTTTTCTCACACTGTACCTGTCGGGTTTTAGGTATCTATTTATATCTGGAATTAGATCATCTTAAATCTTGATGTTTTTCCAAAATATAGCACAAGGGACAAAAAAGTTCAGATAGAAAACTTCAAACTATATCACTGCTTTTGCAATTTAATATCAAGTTCTAGATTAGCTTCAATATCCATTTCTATTGTGTTAGCAGATTCTTTCAAAAGAATTTTCAATTATCGTTCCAAAATTGATGTTGTCACATTTCAAGGGCTATTTGTAACGGTTATGTATTTAGTGTGATTCAGCTGCTGAAGTTTTCAAGGCCCTAGACATCATATTTATTTTAGATTCTTCAATCAAATCACATTTAACAAGAGCTGGTAAACGTTGAAGCTTCCTGCAGAAATGCTATCTACCTAGCTACGGAGAATATGCAAAGTGATCTTCAATGGTTTGCAAAATCGTTTTTATCTCATGAAGTCACAGCTCTTTGTTTGTAATATATTTGATGGCAATTCGATATTCTATTTTAACTGTTCTCATTATTTCCAAAACACACCCCAAAATCTGGACAAAATAATTAGTTTTGCAACTCAAGTATTTAATGACTAGATATCGTGTGATTTTCTCAACGGAAAGGCCAAATTACTTTGAGAATAAAACCAAAAAATGCCTTTGATACATTAGTAACAGATCTTGAAAAATAATTAAGACAAATTGAAAGTTCATAATATATTTTACATTATATATTTAATCTGAAAAAAATTATAAAAAACAACATTGTATTATATGTGGTGACCTATTCAATTAAAATCTTATTGCGAAATTTTAAATGTCAATGAAATTATCTAATAGAAAGTAATTTATAAAACAAACGAATCTCATTATATTTCTGGTTGTTATTAAAAAAAGCCGTTGCGTCACAAAACAATGAACTAATTAAACAGAATAGACCCTGAACTTGGCAGTGAGAATGTGTATAGAATAATTTCACCTTCATTACCTTTCTTTATATTCTACACCTTGATTAAAGTTTTTTTAAGTTGTCCTATTAGAGCAACTAGAATTCATGGGTTGTGCAACAAAAAGGAAATTGGATTCGAAGTTTAATCGGAACGCTAATTTCACTAATTATTCAAACTATAATTCTAAATACTTTCTGATCTGATTTAATTAATCTTATTTCTAAAACATGTAAGCTATAACTAAATCCGGAAACATTCTAAAGCATCTCAAAGCAAGAGTAACCAAGAGGAAAAGGAAGTTTTATTAAAAAATTAAATTGATGTTATGAATCTACAACATTTTAAAATCTATCACTATCTCAAATCATTATATAAAAGGTGTTCCGGATTTTTCAAGGATTCTAGAGCACGTTCTTTTAATTTTTTTCATCTTCCCGTTTCGAAAAGTGAATGTGATACAAATCTAAATTAACGAGCTAATTCATAGATAATAATTTACTCACTTAGAACATTGCACGTTAATTATTTATAAATCCAGGAAGCTGGAAAATGTGATATTTTCGATTCAAGAGAAGTTAAATTAGCGTGCCACAACATAATTACGCAACTTTATAAATTTCACACGTTATTTGCCTTGTGGAAGGGCATTATCGTGTCAGCTTTCTGACAACCCTACTTTAACTACCTCTAATGTTAAAACATTCACCATCTTGCTTAATTTCTTTCGCAATATTGATTCAGAAATAGCTCTAATGTTGATTTTATTTCTACAATTAGTTCTTAAGAAATAATTGGTTAATTAAGAGGTAAAAAAATATTTGAGACATGATGTTGTTAGTTTTATTTATTTATTTTATTTTTTCTTGTCATTTAGAGATTAATTAAGGATATTTTTGTTTTTAAGGTTTTATTTCAAGATAATTTCTAAAAGTGAACTAAATTATATTACAACCTTTTCTTACTTTGGGTCACTTTTGTTTTAGATTCATCCTTTTCCTTTATAAACAGTATCTTAAAGCTTTCATGTGCTAATTATAATTATGAATTGAATTAAATTGAAATTAAAAATTTCTTGCAATGCTTTTATTATTTTTCCGACGCGTTTATTATTACTGATAATTTTTAAAATAATCTGGCATTTCTAATCTTTCCGAAGGTCCTCTCATTATATTGCTTTGCAACTTCGTAAGTTTCTTCATTGTAATTTTTAGCAGCGATTTAGAATCAGTTGCCTTGTCATGTTTGTTTTGATGATTCCTCTTGCCTGCATAAAAAATAACGGTAAACATTTTTTTTAACTATTAACCGTAGAATGAATGACAGCTGTAAAATTTATAAGTTTCTAGTTATGTATGTAGCAGACACTGAAAGTTATTTAACAAAAACGTTGACACCATTTAGAATTTGCCATTCAGAGAAAATGATGTTGGTTTGTGAGATTAGTGAAAGACGTCTTCGAGTTTACTTTATTTGCAATTTTTCTAAATGAGGAATCATTTCGGACGCTTGACAACACCTATAAGAGCGTTTGTGAGATATTTGACTGCAGTATAGAAACCTGATCTATGTGTTTTCATAGATAAAGTCTTTTAGAAGCTGTTTTGTAAAATATCATCAGCAAACAAGTACATCAAGAGTCTGTGTAATGACAACTTTCATAGCATTTAAAAATATAAGTTTTCTCAAATCAATAGTCACCAGCTGGATTACATAGCTTAAAGATCTGCCGAAAGGAGCATGTAAAAATTTTCTGGTAGTTTCATAACGATGATCATAAACATATCAATGAATAATTGTCAATTTTGTTTTGATGAGACTCTCAGCACGCCACATTGCATGGTTTAATATAATGAACACTTCAATAAATTTGGCACACTTCATCATAAAGTCATTTTTTTCTTTGACCAAAATCGCCTATAGTATTGTTGCATCAATACTAAAGAAGAGTTGAACAAGACCATGAACTACAGACGATACCAAACCAAGGTCAACAATTACTAGTTTAATGAGAAAACACAAAATAACTCTTGAAAACAAAATAGCTAAAAAATAAGTACGAGTAAGGATCACAATATAAGGGTCACGTGTGCCCCGTACGGTTTGTTTATGATAGGTACTATGTGATAGTTCAGATAGATAGTTAAAAAATGCAAACTGGTTGCCACTATTCGAAACATGTTAACAATATTTTCCCAATACAGAATAAGGCATGTTACGTCCTATTCCGTAACATAATTAGCAGACAATAAAAAAAAGATATATCGAGCTTTAATCACTCACTGCGATTCGGGACATATAAGAACAGCAAGATATTTTGTCTAAATCAGCTAGACCATGTTATTTCAAATCATCGATTGGTCCCGGAGAAATAGTAACTTTATCCCAAAAAAATAAGAAATCTACAGCCTTAGAAGGAGGATATCTTACAACAAACTATGTATAGTCTAAGTTCAAAATGCAGTCAGACCATCTTCCAGATCGTCTTAAGAAAAGAAGAAAAGTGCTGGAACACTTTAACAGAAGAGATGTTACGCGACTGTCTACATTGATTTCAATGATGAATCAGATGATGAAAATTAGTTTGGTGTTGGCCCAAAAATGTCCATCCGAATTCGTAGCTACATGAAACAATTTAAACAAGTTTGCCCAAGATGAATTAAGATGAATTGGTAAGTTCTGCAGTGGAAGATTTCACTTTTGTTTGTAATTCGCGATTAATCTTATCGAAAAATTTATTTGAACCAACCAGACTGCTAGAAATGATAAATACAATGAGATCGAAAAACAAGGAGTAAAAGCAACGTTTATGATTTTTAAAGTCAACAAACTTACAGATTAGATCAAAATGATGACTATGGTAGGTTACTAGATTTACATAACTAATCAACCATCTACAAAGATGCTGTTGATAAATAAAAAAAGCAGAAAAGCAAAAAAATACTTAGATTTGTACTTTAAAGTGTAGTATGTAGGTCGATATTTGTTTGGCATTAAGCCAAAAGATGCATCCAAATTTCTCGTACTATGAAGCAATACCATCAAGTTTGCTCAAAATTAATCTGCAATTTTTGTAATGAAGGTCTGTTTTGTTCACAAAAATGTGAGTGTATCTTCCATCATAATTCTACCAAACTTTGTTTTTAAATCACTAGATAACTAAATTCCAAGACTAGCAAACATAACAAATTAGAAATAGACTGGGCACGAGAAACAACAATAAAGGAAAAGCGTTTCATGTCTTGCAAAATTGGCAGATCTACAAATAGAATAAGAAAAAAAAATAAATAAAAAGTGTTGCACATTAAAATGCAAGAATTTTGTATAGAAAAATAGGAAAAAGTTGAGAAAATGAATAGTTGTAGGCAAGGTTGCTTGAAGGACTGCCTGCCTTACCAATCAAGTCATTATGCAATTATTGCTTAGAAGATTGCCAAGGGCGAACAGAACACGATTGAAACAATGAACGTTACATGAACTTTAATGAAAGCTTATGATGATGTTTTCTAGGTAACATTGGAGAAAACTGGTAAACTACGTAGAAACCAGTAGGACAACATTTCGTAAGAGGAACGGATGCATGTAATATCTACTACATAATCTGATGAAGTTGATCGTATAGTAAATGAAAACTGAAGATGGGTGCAATCGATATCCTAACATCAAAAATAAGAAAAGATTGAAAAATAATAATACAGCATTCTTACTCAACTTCTATTCTTTACATCTCAATTCAAGCGATTTCTAATCGGATCCGACAGTGACTAGTGGTTTTCAATAAAACTGCCCTTGGCATATTCCACAGATGATTTTTATTATAACTGGAATTTTTGCAGTTTCTTTCTTGATAATTGCAGTTTCATGTGATGTTACGCATCGGTCTAGTAGCTACCATAATAATTTTATCATGTTTTTGCTCGTTTCTGTTGTTTTCACCAAGTAAAACTTTCTTATTAATTGTGTATTACCTCGCAATTATATTTTTTATGGAAATTTTGCTACTTTCATTCCTTTTGCATTTCTTATACATCAGTATTTCTAGGATAATCTCACTTTTTTTTGAAGACATCTGATATTAATTGTTTCTTTAGATTCCTTTCTAAACGTCTATTTAATACAAAAACGTCAAAATATAAATTAGATTTTTACACGGTTTAAACATGGAATGAATATAACCTTATTTTATATTGGTAATGGGTGGTTTGGTAGCACAAAAGCCGCTTTTATAATGCTACCTGAAAAGATTAAGCAATTACTTGTTATCTTAAAGATACTTGTTGAAGCCTTTATTAAAGTTCATTACCATAATGATTTTTTTTTTAGAATTTAGAACAACAACAGTTTGATATTTTATATCGGTTTCAGTTGAGCGGTTTTCATTTATTTTTATTTCTGTGTAACTTGTTTAATGTCACAATTCTGATTATAAACTTAGCTAAGACATTCTGTAAGGGGTATTAAAATAAAACGCCTACATTTTCTGCAATTAAATTAGTCTATAATCTTGGAATTTTTATTTAAGTGGAGCAAAGTTTTATTTTTTCGTTCCAAGCAATTAAACATACTACTAGTATAACTTTATAATCCGCTCTATTTTATTATAAAAAATTAGTTTTAATTAATGCCTTGCATCTATTTATAAATCTTTTTTACACGACCTAAACGCAGTCAAGTCAGCACAGCGATTGCTGATCTCTGTTTTTTCACTTTCATTAACTAACTGACAACTAGTTATAGAAGTGCACTTTCACTTAAATAAAATCGACATCGTAAATTAAAGAGAATATTATTACGAGAATAGGTAGCCGATTAAATCAAGGGCAGGGTGAATGGCTGATGAAGTAAACCGAAAGATTGGTTACACCTAAATGATGATGACGACGATGATAATATCTCGGGTTTCTTTCTGGATTAACAAGTGAAATTTTGTCGCCGGAGGGAATTTGCATTTTTGATTATGTTCCTGTTATTATACAAGTATGAGTAAATTGTTACCGAATTTCACTATCTCATTTAAATAACATGCAAAACAGGTTATGCATTATGCAAAAATATTCTGGACTTCTTGATTAAAAAGAAAAGAGAAAATGTCTTTTTTACTGTTTGGAGAAATTTATAAATAAACATTTTGGTTATAATTTCTTTTCTTTAATTAAAGGACATTTTAATTTATTTATAAGCTTGATGTACAAAAACTCTAATTTATGTTGATTTAAACAAAATGATTAAAACATAAAAAGTCAGGAATGCAGATAATTAGAAGAAAAACAAATCGAGAGTCTTGTTAGATATCTTGATTTACTTTTAAAATAATCACATATAGAAAGTTGTTGAAGGATTAAAATGGGACTATCAAAGTAGTTTATTTTCTTCTGGATAGTAAATTTCAGAAAATCAAGTGCAAGTGCAAGCTTGTAGATCAGAATTTATTGCTAAATGAAATCTCTAAACTGGAGCAGTTAGAAAAATTCCGAAGCAACATTATGTGCTATCTTCTTCTTCTCTCTTTCATATTATTGGTAGCCCGTTTCTCTAAAAAAAAGAGAACAGATCTTCAAAATACGGAATAACAATAACAAAATAAATTTGGGCTTTACCTCAATTACCTCCAAGTACATGAAAGAAATGATCTGAATAATCAGGAATAGCAAGAATAAGATGATTAATTGAAAGCCAAACTCACAATAAGAAAGTTTCTTGGACAACGATCAAACTACATTGGAAACAAAACAAAACTGGATCTTATCAAAAAATTTAAACTTGAACAAGTTTTTTTCTTTTGTTACAAGATCATTTATAGCACTTTAGGCAAGCACTGTTCGTAAATAGTTTTTTATATTTCTGAAAGCATTTATTCTAGTTAAATGGGGTAAATTTTAGAGAGAAATTAAAAGTAAAATGTAACAGAAATAAAGTTTTACAATAATTTCTAATTTTTATATTTTTATTTTTCAGCTTGCACATGCCCCTCCTCCACAACTCACCTTCTCACCAGCCTCAGAAGTATCATCATTTAAATTTTCTAGTCCATTAGTAACATATTCCAATCTTGGAGTCCTAAGTCAAATAACTGGAAAAGCAGCAACAGCATCTGCAACAGCTCAATCACAACACGCAGCTGCTCCAGCTCCAGCACCAGCACCAGCACCACAATATGCCATTGCTTCTTCTGCTCCACAAAAACTTTCATTGGCTTCAATCCAATCTGCTCCACAATTCGCATACTCATCAGCACCCCAGTTTGCATTTGCCGCTGGACCTGCTCCTGCACCACAGAAAGTAGCATACGCCCAAGCACCACAACAAATTTCTCTTGCTGCACTCCAACAACAACTTGCATTTGCTGCACCAGCACAACAAAAGTATGTGTTTGCTCAACAACCTGCAGCACCAGCTCAAGCTGCCGCAGCTCCTGCCTCTAAAGTGGTATACGCACAAGCACCTCAACAATATCTTGCTGCATCATCTGCACCACAACAGTTAGCATATGCTGCTGCTCCTCAGCAAGTTCAATATTCTGCTGCTCCATCGCAACAGCAATTAGCGTATGCCTTAGCTGCTGCTGGTGCAGCTCCACAAGGAGCTCAATCTGTTCCTCAACCATCTTATTCTTCTCTACCTGCTCAGTTCCAATATTCTGTTCCTTCATCTAAGTTAGCCAATTCTGCTAGCGCTTATGGACAATAATTTTCTATGCCATAACTGTTTGCTTTTCCTTTTGTAAATAGTTCTTCTTGTTAATTTTAATTTGTTTTTTATATAAAAAATCTTACTTTATAATGTTATAGAAACCAAATATACATCTTGTTTGGAGTATGATCTTAATGTTTATTTCAACTGCTCATTTTTATGAATATGTTGGAGAGTCATTACATGTAAAATAAATATAGAAGTAGTCAGTATCTAAACATAAAAAAATGCTATTCTAGTACTTTTCTTTATTGGCTTATAGTTAATTAATTCAGTTAGTGACTATTTTGTAAATTTTTGTACTTTCTATGTTTTATTTACTAGCATAATTCTGTAATGTTGTATTGTGCTTTTGAAAAGGCTGAAATTATGTAATAAAGACATAATTTTTGTTACTTAATTAAGTGATTAATAATTAACAACTGCTGAAGAATTTTTTAAAATTTCTTAGCAACTAATCAATGCTACCATATCTTTTGGTCAAGCTCATTTTACAGTCCACCTTTAACTGACTGTTTTACAAATAAAGAACAATCGTTTTATTTCTGACGTTTCTGCTTTTAATGCAAAACATTTAATTCTATAAAGTTTATTTTGACGTGTAAAGTACGTTGGGTTGCAGCACAAACACAAACTTATGGCATGGTTTCTTCCATGTAACGTATAGCTTAGATATAAGTTCTATCCGTATATTTCAGTCAAAAGTTTCATTATAGCATTTTGCCATGCATTCTAAGCTTTTTATAACGCATATTCAATTTTTTTAAATTTTGTAACTTTTTTTCTCTATAATATACATTTATCAAGTTAAACTCAATTGAAACAAACATTAAATACAGTTGCAACCCTCTACACATCTTGACTAAACATATAAACTAAGCAATAAGCAAAATACTTCGTTTCATATTTTTTCTTCTGCTGGCTGGAGCTGTAGATCATTTTTTGATGATTTTTAAAAAACTCCCTTATAACGGGTATTATCAGTTATCAGTCAGATTTTGAAAAAGTTTAAGATATCTTGTCTCTAGCTTCTTTTTGAGTTCTTCTTCTTTAGTTTGTCTGTTGTAATAACGAGTAAGCCATTGGCAAAGAATCAATTTTGAGTATCTATGTAGTTTCTGTTTAATCAAAATTTCTTATTGCAAATCTTACTATAAGATAATGTCACCATTTATCAAAACCCCTTTTTCCAAAAATTAAAATTGACATTTTAAATGACTGGGAAAGTTACTTACTAAATAAGTAGTTAAAATATGCTTTCAAGTTTTTGTTCAAGATTTTCAGGTTTTTTATTGTGTGAGATTTTATTGGTAGACCTAGGAACTCAAACAGATTGTAAAGGTTCTTTAAATTATTTCAAAAATTTGTAAATTTGGCATAGATAAAAAGGAATCAGAATTCAACAAAAACTCTAAACTTGTAACATCCTAAACAGGGTGTTACTTAATGTTATGTCCTTATTTTAATGTGTAATTCTAGGGCCAATTCTAAGTCGAAAAGTTCATATAAATGTATGTCCTTAAATGCTCGGTTTTCGAAATACAGGGTGTTAAAGTTTTAATTTTTTTCGGTTTTTACCAGAAATTGTCAAAACACTAAATAAAAATAAGCGTCCATTAAAAAAAGAATCAATACATTTCCTTAGCAACGGACAAAGCTAACTTAGTTTTATGTAAACGGTTTTCGCTTAGGAACAAGTTGCAGGTATCCATGTAATGAGTAATCTCGGTAATATTTTAATTATTTTCTTTAAAATGATAAGCTATACAAAAAAAACAAAAGAGGCCTTTTTTGTTAATAATTGAACGGTAATTAATAATAAAACAACACTTTTGAAAAATCAGTGGCATAACAATTTTTCGTTAAAATTGTACCTACGCCACTAGTTAAATAAAAAAAACTGTTTTCGGTCAAAAAGTGTGTTATTATACCATAAAAATCTATACTAAAATTTAGTGTAATATCTCAAAGAGTTTTCGAAATTTTTGGTAAAAAAAAAATAAAAACTTCAACTCTGTATATCGAAAATCAAGCGTTTTAGGACATACATTACATTTATATAAACTTTTTGAGTTAGAACTGGCCCCAGAATCGCCCATTAAAATAAGTACATAATATTAAGTAACACCCTGTATATTCTGGTTTTTTTATTTCTTATTATTAGTAATTGCCGATTGCAATAATATAGGACTACGTATATGGTTTACATTCAACAGCTTTAGTGTTATCGAATTATTTGTTGTGAAATACTGGTGTAATTAAGGAACTTTTCGTTTCTGTGACTTTGGAAAGGAAACAATGAATTGTTGGTAATTATAGATTTCACTAAAGCTTTAACTATTTGTGTTTCACAAACAGGGTGATTGTGTAGTTTACTTTATTTTTTTTATAAATTAAACACTCTGTTACCTCTTATTTATGATACCATGAATGGTATAAGTAATATACGAGGGTGGTCTGAAAAGTTTCCGACCTAACAAAGATACAAGACATTTCTTCTGAAATTTTTCTTTTATTTTTCAACATAGTCTCCTTGTAACTCTACACACTTCTCCCAGCGATGCTCCCATCTCTGTAACCCGTCCAAATAGTACTCGGCATTTTTCTCTGCAAAATAATTGTTCACGAAGATGATTGCCTCTTCATTTGACGAAAATCTTTGTCCTCCGAGCGCAATTTTTAGATGAGGGAACAAAAAGAAGTCGCTTGGAGCTAGATCTGGTGAGTAAGGCGGATGGTCAAGCAGTTCAAACCGTAATTCGTGGATTTTCGCCATGGCAACCATTGAGGTGTGAGACGGTGCGTTGTCTTGGTGAAACAGGATTTTCTTTTTCTGCAAATGTGGCCGTTCTGCCTTCAGCTTGTCAAGTAATGATGCATAGTATGCTCCTGTAATGGTTTTTCCTTTTAGAAGATAATCGATTAAAATAATATATATATATATATATATATATATATAATAATAATAAATAGTCCATGACTATCCCAAAAAACAGTCATCATCACTTTCCCAGCCGAAAAAACAGTTTTTGCTTTTTTTGGGGCCGGTTCCCCCTTTGCAGTCCACTGTTTGGACTGTATTTCTGCTTCGGGCGTATAATGGTGTATCCAAGTTTCATCTACAGTAATTAATCGGCGCGAAAACTCGGATTTATTTCGCCTAAACTGCGCCAAAAGAGCGTTGGA